>OY751560.1:555750-720750 GCA_963572285.1 Caenorhabditis drosophilae | reverse complement strand
CCCTCCCCTTTCCCCACCCACATTTCTTTCAGATTGTCAATCCGCATGGTTTGATCAGCTTCGACCGTGACACGTAATCATCACTGATCTGATGCTGTGTTATTCAGCGTCTTCTTCTTTTTCCCCCCGGTTTTCAGGTGTCTCGTCATGTCTCGCAAATTTATTGTCATCAAGCTCAAGTCGAACGGACGAGCTGCAACCGATTTCAACAAATTCAAATCGACCAAAATTCTCATTTTGGCGCGCGCGATTTATCCGTTCAATCGGAGAAATATTCGACAATGGATCGATAATGAGATTCCGTTCAAACTTCAGAATCAGGTCGTCTCTTTGCGTATCGTCTGCAGTGATTCAGCGTTTTCAGCACGAAAAGTTTGGCTTGAAAATCAAAAGAAAAAAACAACGGTTTCTGATCTCTTCAGATCATTGTCGATCTTCCGGGTCGCTCAACAATCGTCGAATCAACCGGCTACGCGTTGAAGATGAAAAATTGTCGCGAAATTCTTCGCCTCTTCATTGAGCTGAGTAAGTGTTGAAGCAGCAGAACTCACACTCGTTGCCCAATTTCAGACACTCAATCGGCGATTCAAATCGATGATCCCCAGGCGATGCCCACCACTTCACCCTCCAATGCTCTTCAATCCGCCGTCATTCCTGACAATTGTATTGACACCAATGATAAGCTCAAGTCAGCTTAACAACTCTTCTCTTCTCTTTATCAATTTCTCATCAATTTTCAGCGATACCTGCTTCTTATTTCCACTGCTTCATTCATTCTTTCAACAATGTCATCTAGATAAGCAAAATTTAACATCAGTCAAAGCTTAAAAATTAATTAAAATCAATTTTTTTTCAAAAACTTTAACTAAAAAAAGCTCTTGAAATGTGGCCAAAAAAACGCATTTAACAATTCAAAAAAAGGAAAAAGAAAAGAAAAACCGAGAGATGAAATTCAGAAGACAACAACAAACAGATACATTATATTTACATTTTACTTCTCATTCGGTTTTGTTTCTCTTTTTAATATTTAGTCACAAATGTTTAACAGCATGGAATAACCAATTGGTTTTTGTTGACCACGATCCGTTGAAGGCTTCCTCAAAAACCGCATGGAAAAATCTGCAAATATTTTCTCTCACGTCATTGTTAATGTTCCGATTTTTATCTTTAACCAACTTTTCAGCGTCCGCTGCTTTTTCCATACCGACGCACAACGTTTTCTTCAGATGATCCAAGTCTGCTGTCGTTGACAATTCGGGCAATTCCATTCCTTGCATTAGTGTGAAGAGGGACTCGAACAGATTTCGTTGCTCCCACAATAACAAATATGCTTCTGTGCAAAGCGCTTTGAATCTTAAAGTCATTTCAACAACATTTCGTTTTTTTGTTGCCATCATTTTTCAACTCACTGAACGACTTCGTGCGCATCCTTATCCACATTTCTTCCTTTTCCGAAAACGAACAAAAAATGCTCGGTTAGCACGAACGGTTGCCGATCTCTTTGAATTCCCAACTTTGTTTTTCCGTGTCCCAAAATGTGACCAAAATCAATGTGAAACAGTTTACCATCGTATGTCATCATTATATTATCACTGTGACGATCCTATAAATTCAGAGTTGGTTTCACAATCCACCAACTTCAGCCAATACACAATTCTCACTTTTATTCCCATTATGTAGGTGGCCACCGAATAACCGACACACGACCACAAGAATCGATCAACACATTCCAAATATCTTCAAAAAAAAAACAAATCATTTTTTCTCATTTTTTCATTTTTATTTTTCACTCTTTCGAATTTCCTGTATTTTGTCGAATGAATTTGTTGAGAAATGACGGCTCCAATGATCGGACGGCTGTTTCCATTTTACTTCCCTCTTTTTGAATTTCGAAAATTGTTGCACAATTTGGCACAACTCCAATTATTCCAATCTGCAATTTGTTTTTCAGTTTTTTATTTCTTTCTCTTTTTCTTTTTGGTTTTACTTTTGTGCCCATTGGCAATACTGGATATGGGCTTAGGCAACAATCCAATTGTTTGCTTTTCCAAATATTATCCATTACTTCCAGCACTTGTAAAACGAGCATATCTTGTCGCAAATCTTTAAAATTCTTTTTTTTTCAATAACAAAAAAAAAACAAATTTACCATCGCCGTTTTTGAAAATCATTTCGTAAATCGGCAATTGTGCATTGCTTAATGGATTCAAATTGCGCCACGAGAGCCTCAAAGGCATTTTGGCGCTTCCCAACACTTTGCAACGATCAATTCTACAAATTTCAATCAATTTCTTTCTTTTTCTTCTTCTTCTTTTAATTCAGCTTCATACATTAGTTCTCCCAGCATATAAGTCGGATCAAGCGGCGAATCAATAAATTGTAATTTTGACAAACGCGTTTTTAACTCTTCTCTTAACGTTTTCGACGCCGCCTCTTTTGTGTAGCTTTTTACCGTTAAACTCAATTCGGACAAAATTTCCACCATATCCGCCTTGAGAACAAAATTATTTTAATTATTTAATTGCTTTTCAAATTGTTTTTTTTTTAAAACCTGTCTAATGACCGTTTTGATATGATCCTCGTTACCTCTCAAATAGGCTTCCATTAATAACGCGATTCGACGGAACTCCTCACTTTTTTCTTCAACATCCCTGCAACAAGATATTCTTTCTACGTGCAGGAAAATCGATTTTTCTCTCACCGTAATCCTGCAATTTCAGCTCTGAGCAACCAGAACAGTTTGTGACCGACTCGATAATCTTCAAGCGCTTTTCGTAGCAACAAACAGCCGACATCCGATTGAGCTCTCGGCTCATATTTTAACGCCTACAAATTTTTGTTATTATTTTAAATTGGAAACAGGAAAGGCAGAGAGAGGGAGGGGGGGGGGGGGAGATGTGAAAACCTGAATAAGTGGCAGAATGAAAAGCGGAAATGTGTTACAGTCTAGCACTAAATCCAACTGATTCACAGCGAACTTTCTTAACACTCGATCTGTGCACCGTTTTCCGAGCAACGTCAACGCTGCGCCGACGCTTAGCGGCTTCCATTTGTCAAGCATCACGTAGAGCTCGGAGAAGTGCTCTCTTCCGCGCCAAATCATATTCAATTCGGATATGACAATCAATGAGTCCGGCATTTGTTGGGAGATAAACTTTCTGAAAATTTCCGATTTTTTTCCACATTCTTCTTCTTCTTTAAGAAAGAATTTCGTTACCTCCATCTCCACACAATTCGCTCTTGTTCTTCATTCAACTGTCCACCCGACTCGTGATAACTGACAATTTCAATCAGCTTTTTGTAGTGTTCGTCGTCGCCGCGAGGCTTATAATTCTCCGATACTATCGAATCATTCTCTTCCCAATTTTGTCGATGCTCGACAAGAAAAACGTATTGCTCTTGTGTCGGCATACGAACTCGTCCGCCGTAGCTTCCGATTTCGATTGTCAACTTTGTGCTGATTCCAACGTTTCCGTCGTTTTCCCCAATACGACTCCGATTCGCATTTTTACCGCATGGCCACATTTGAAGCGAATATTGACCTTGTCGCAGCTCATCGCGCCAATCAGTCAGACTGATATTGACAAAACCCACATCGTATTCGTCAGGCTACAAGAAAAACAAAAGCTCAGAAGCCTTTTTTTTTTGTTCAATTTTTGCTGGATCAAAACTCACCTTCTTTCGTATCGGTTTACCAACAATCGCGCGAATTCCCAATACTGCTGACGGTGGCAAATCCTTCATGTATAAATCAAAAGATGTCAGATCCTAGAAAATTCAATAACTGATTAATGATTTTTAACAAAAAAACCTCTTTCCATCTCGAAATTTCCAGACTTGTTTTTGTTGATCGCTTTTGAACAAGCAGTGTTCGACCACAATAAACGGTGAATTCCACATAAACCTTGAATTTGTTCTTTGTTTCATTCTATTTTTCTTTGGTTGCCTTACATAAGCATCCGGTTCAGCACAAACTACATTCGAAATTGCTAATGGTCGAATCAATAAATTCGCGTCAAGATCCCATAACGAAACGTGTTGAAGCATGGCTGTTGGTCGAAAATCCGACATAACAAGATCGTCGTCCTCAGTTTTTCCTAACAAATTTCGAAATAATTAACAAAAAAAAAAGAAGATCCTTTAAACCTCTTGGCGTGCTCTCAATTGAAATGCTCAGTCCATCCAACGCCAGTTTTCTTTCTTGAGCTTTCACATAATTTGGCTGTAAAAACGATTTATCAATTACTTTTCAGGAGTTTTTTTTTAATTTTACTTACAACATGTAATGATTTTGGTTTTGGGTAATCCTTCATTACCAGACTTTTGCGTCGGACCATAAATATTGGTGGACGATAATTCTCCAAAGCCGATCGAACACCTTTGTAGGTTACAAGAAGGGTTGTCGAACTTGTCATGAAACTTTTTTGACCAGCTAGTTGAATGATAAACTCTTCGTTCGGTGGATCCGCCGGATCTGTTATATCATTCTTTTTTATCAACGCCACAACCGCTTCGATTGCCGATTTCGGCGTGTGCTCCGGATCAAAATCGATTGGTAATGAAACAATTGCAGAGTCATCGCCAATTTCTTCAGCTGCGCGAGTCCGAAAGAAGAATTGAAACTTTAAATTTGAAGCTGAGAAAGAATTCCACTTTTTTAAAGGCACAGAGAAAAAATAAAAAATTTTTTTTTTGAATTTTACTTTTTATTTTGCTGATTAAATTTTGCGAGCATACGGTGTCCACTGTAAGAACAGCTTCTTCGGGAAACGCATAATGATTAAATCCTTCGGAACCTTAAAAAGAAGAAAAATTTAAACAACCAATACTTCTCTTCCTAATGTTTCAACCTCTTTCGGCGCATGCCTGTTTCGTATTGGCAAAGAGCCAAGCACGATATTGTCTCAACTCATCATCCAACGTTTCTTCTAGTTTTTCAATTTGATAACCCAAACAATGGCTGATATCCTTATAAAGCTCTTTGTCATGATTCAAACCATCTGGCTCGTGAAGGAAAAGCATCGCACATGGTGTTGCTATATCCAATTTCGATAGTGTCACCTGAATTCTTTTTATAAATCTTTTTCAGCATATTTTTTTAATGAAGAAAATGGTTTACTTCCTCATTGAACACCACATCGATTTCCCCAAAACTATTGATATTTTTAAACACGTAATCTTCGATTTTCATCGAATATCCAGGGACCTTCATGTGCTTGAATTTCTCGAAAATCTCAACTTTTAATGTTGAAAGAAGCATATCCAATGAAACAAGAACTGTCGCCATAAACCATGGAAATAAAATCTGAAAATTATTTCTTTTTTCTCTAATTTTTCTTCCTTTTGCAAATTTACCGATATCACTTCTTTTTCCTTTCCATCATCTTCTCCAATCTCAACAATATATGTTAATTGATCTTTTTCAACCAACATTGAATCAATATCCTCCATTTCTAACGATGGTCGCTCTCTTACCAGCCATTCATCAATCAATATTTGAAGTTTTGGATGAACACCGGCCATTTGTGATGGGCGTCGTTCGGTAATTGTGCTTCGATCGAGATCACGACTTCCATGACTGCCTACTCGAGATCTGTCATCAATGAATACTTCTGATCATTTTAAGGAAATCAATGTTTTACCTATGATGTCCGTGATGATGATGATGATGATAATGATGACTTGTTTGTCTACTCGTCATTCTAACATTTTTTTTACAAACCCTGAGTTTCTAATATTTTTTTAGAGTTCAATTTAAATTTTTTAAAAATAAATGAAACTTGCGACCAAATACGCAAAGGGTAATATAAATTTGGACAATCAGAATAAATTTTTTTATTTATTTTTTCTTTAAAACCCGCATTTTTCCCCCCTAATTTATCAATTTTCTTTTTATCGTTGAATTGAAATGTGCGGCATTTGATGGATTGGTGCAACTCTTTGTTGCATTCCCACCATTGGGTTTCCCATCATTCCTACAAAATATCAAATGTTTATTACATGAAAAAGACAAAACATTATTTCACCCATTTGTTGTTGTTGCTGTTGTTGCTGTTGCTGAATTGTTCCTGGATGATGCCCAGACATTTGATGTTGCTGATGTTGAAGCTGCTGCTGCTGTTGCGATTGTTGTTGTATTGGCGGCTGCGGTCTGACGCTTCTCAATGTTTCTCCATTTAGAATTGCCTTCACACATTTTCCCGTTTCGTCTCGATTATAAGTTGGCTAAAAACATTGATTTTATTGTTTAAATTAAATTTTTTTTTTTTAAATAAGTTGTTATCCAATCAGATCTTATCGTTTCTATCACTTATTCCATCACCCTAAATCGATAGAAGTTGTAGTAAGTGCTTCAAATCGATTTCAAGCAGGCTCTGGGCTCACTTTGTTGAACTCTCGTCATTTTGGACAACAAATTTTACAGAATAAAACGATTCCCAACTTTTTCTTGAGCATTGTCAGCTTGATGCCTTTCCAAATTTGCCATTCCTGTCAACAATAAATCAATATTTTTATTGAACACTCCGATTTGTCGAGAAACCATATCTTGAGCTGAAAGAAATTAACAAAAACGTTTCCACTTTCCTTTCCAAATTTCTCTCTCTCTCTCTCTCTCTCTCTCTCTCTCTCCAACCTTTTTGATGACGTTCAGAGTCTAGAAGCGCTTCTTCATCCTCCATCTCAGGATTGGGCTTTGTTCGCAAATATTCGGGAACAAGATCGTGGTTCCATGAGTGAACGCGATTTTCGGTCAGTTGCTAAAAAAACATTTTGTTGAAAGTTTGAATGTTTTGAAAATTCGAAAACCTGCAATTTCGGATCTGGCTCGTAGTGCAACCGTTGCGGTACAAAAACGTGCGATCTTAAAAATTGCCCATTGTCTTCTTGTCCTTCAATTATTAACATTTTAGATAATAAAACGCGTAATTTTCTTACCCGATTGTAAACCACTCTTTTTCAACGATGATTGTAAAATCGACATTGCTGACGCCAAGGCTGAAAACTTCTCAAGCATATCTGGCCTAAATTAACAGTTGCTCTCTTTTCAAAATATTTAAAAGGTTACCAAGGGCATTTTTCCTGTAAATCCAACATGAACAACAATTCTTCAATCAATTTCTTTGCGTCCAACACTTTTTTGATTAGAAAATCCACTGATTGATTTATTTTCTCCGGCTCGTTTTGATAATTTGACGCAACTGGTAACGGTTGCGGTATGAAGTGTGAAGGAATCATCTATTAAAACAATAAAAACTATGTCTTATTGCAAAGTAAAAGAAGATAAAAATTGGAAATTAAGCCATGGTAGAATTTAAAAATTAATTTTTCAAAAATTTTAAAAAAAAAAACGTTTTTATTGAAAATTTATCTCAAATGATTTTTTTCATAATTTCGAATATGTTCGTCTTTGTCAAACGATAAAGGTATCAAATTTTCAAATTGAATTTGTGTCGCATTAACTGCATTTGGAGCTACCTGAAATTTCCCCAAATCTTTCAAAATTTAATTGAAATTTTACCTGTTTGAGAGCTGCGTCAGCAATAAATTTCTCATTTGAAGTCATTAATGCGTCCACAATTTTCTTAGTATTTAAGCTTGACGAATTATGGATTGGAAGTGTTAAATTATCGGTCACTGAAAACAAATCTCCATTTATTAGAATAAAATTTTACTAAAAAAAAACAAATTAAAAGAAAACCTGAACTTGAAGCTGATTGTGTATCAGAGCCAATATATACAACTGAATTTCTTTCAGACAAAATTTTCTCATAGAAATTATAATCCAATGGCAACGGGGCGCGGGGAATTGAATTCAAAATTTGTTGATGCTCGAAATTTTTGGCTTTTATCATTTTTTTTTCTTTTCCCTTAATCTCCCATTTAATCACGAGAGAAGCGAATTGAATTTTTTTTTTCTTTGATGAAAATGGCAAGACGCGCAGGTGAGCAAAAAGTCGAAAATTAGGCCATGCGAAAACTCGGCCATTTGTTTAAGAAATTAAAATTTGAACAGGAAACGAAAACATCAAAATTTGAGCATATTTTTGTCTTAAAATTGGGATTTTTTTTTAAAAATAAAAAATACAGTAGTTTTATATGGAAAAATTTTAATAAATTAAATTTATTTTACACCAAAATATTGATTTTCTAATTTTATCAATCGGAGCTTAATTTTATTTAAATTTTCATTAAACTTTAAACCAAAGAAAAACAAATTTCAGCAAAGTACGCAAACACAGAATTATTCACGTATCGTAATCCTTCATCCAAATTTTTACATAAATAAAGATCAAATTTCGAAAAAAAATGAGAAGTTTTTGCCATATTGTCAACACCTCATCATCGTCACCTCTGTACTGATAAATTATTTTCCCAAAAAAAAAACAAAAAAAATTTACGAGCGGAGAAGAATCAATAAAAAAAATTTGTTTGGTTAATTAATTCAATAAATCAAAAACCAATTTTTTTCCTTCACATCTCGTCATGAACCAAATAATTATGAAATGGTTTCTCAACCGTCTCAACCCATCCCGGATTCTTCTTTGTGAACATAACGAGATCTTTGATTGTCATCTCAATCGCTTTTCGGCTCTTTTCCCTATTATAATCTTTTGCCAATTCTTCTACCATCGCCTCCAACATCTCTTCTCGATTTGCACCCATCGATTGAGTGGTTTCCAGCACTGTGCGAAGCTGAAAAATTGTCACATTTTTCTTCTTTCACACTTTTGTTCACACTGACTCGACTTATTTGATTTCGTGTCAAGTAGAATCCGAGAATTCGATGCACTTTTTTTGTTATAAAATCGATTTTTCTGAAAAACGAGAAATTTCTTGGAGTTTGCAATTTTTCCGATCATTTGCATCGATCAACAACATCAAGAACCGTTTTTTTTTAATTATTTAAACATTCTCCATCCCCGTTCTTTCTACCTTCCCTCCTTTCTCAACCTCATTAACATATGATTATTGTTTTTTTGGCAACACACCAATTCCACCAATTCTATCTCTTTACTCTTGGCTCTCACGAACGCCTACACTATTTTGACCCATCATGGCGTCGTGTCATCGCAATGAGAAGAGGTCGCTGTAAATCACTCTGTCTTTCCCCCCCCCCCCCCCCCCCCCATCCCCCTTCTTTTCTTCCTATTTTCTGTGCTTTTTTTTTCCCGACCTAACACCACCCAAGCTCACCACAATAAATGCACACACATACGCACACACCAGAAGGTGACGATATAACACAACGCTATATGGTGTCAAAATCGAGACGCAGAATTGGCACCTCACGTCAACACAACAAGGTATCTTGAAAGTATCACTTGATAAAGGGGTGGAGCAACATTGGTTTTTTTTTTTTTGGTTTTTGGGCGGACCAACAACCACAACCCGTATAAAAAGGGCACTTGTGGTGAACACTTAGTCATAACCTTCCAAAATATTCTTTATTATTATTATTCTAATTATTCTAATTTTCGAGTTTTCTTCTTCTTCTTCTTCTTCCACTCTCTTATCACTGATCTCCCTGATATCATTTTCTCGATGTAAAAGTGACTCGTTGACCTAGAATCGTCAACAAACCCACAAATTGTTTGGTCCCTACACTCCAACCCTCCTTATCTTATATTCTCTTCTTCTCCCTCTGTTTCTCTTCATCTCTTTCGATGACCACATAGTGTACATACACCAAATACCCTCTGCCATTGCGATTATGGTTGGTGGCCTCGACCGCCGCACATTTTTATCCCCATTCATCTACTTTTATTCATTTATTGTACATGCAGGACCACTGATGTTTTATATCGTTTCATTTCTAATATTCTAAAGCTTAATATTCCCGGCGAGACCACTTATAGTTTAATTCTTGATGATATTTGTGAAACGATATCACCAAGTTTAAACTGTAACTGGTCCAGTTGCTGGACCATTTCTAATATTCATTCTGGCGGGACCAATAGTGGTTAAATCCCTGATGATACTTATGAAAAGATATCACCGGGATTTAACGACTATCGGTCCAGTTGCCGGACCATTCTAATATTCTAAAGCTTAATATTCCCGGCGAGACCACTTATAGTTTAATTCTTGATGATATTAGTGAAACGATATCACCAAGTTTAAACTGTAACTGGTCCAGTTGCTGGACCATTTCAATATTCATTCTGGCGGGACCAATAGTGGTTAAATCCTTGATGATACTTGTGAAAAAATATCACCGGGATTTAACGACTATCGGTCCAGTTGCTGGACCATTCTAATATTCTGAAGCTTATTCATTCTGGCGGGACCAATCGTGGTTAAATCCTTGATGATACTTGTGAAAAAATATCACCGGGATTTAACGACTATCGGTCCAGTTGCTGGACCATTCTAATATTCTGAAGCTTATTCATTCTGGCGGGACCAATAGTGGTTAAATCCTTGATGATACTTGTGAAAAAATATCACCGGGATTTAACGACTATCGGTCCAGTTGCTGGACCATTCTAATATTCTGAAGCTTATTCATTCTGGCGGGACCAATAGTGGTTAAATCCTTGATGATACTTGTGAAAAAATATCACCGGGATTTAACGACTATCGGTCCAGTTGCTGGACCATTCTAATATTCTGAAGCTTATTCATTCTGGCGGGACCAATAGTGGTTAAATCCTTGATGATACTTGTGAAAAAATATCACCGGGATTTAACGACTATCGGTCCAGTTGCTGGACCATTCTAATATTCTGAAGCTTATTCATTCTGGCGGGACCAATAGTGGTTAAATCCTTGATGATACTTGTGAAAAGCTATCACCGGGTTTTAACGACTCTTGGTCCAGTTGCTGGACCATTTCTACTATTCTGAAGCTTATTCATTCTGGCGGGACCAATCGTGGTTAAATCCTTGATGATACTTGTGAAAAAATATCACCGGGATTTAACGACTATCGGTCCAGTTGCTGGACCATTCTAATATTCTGAAGCTTATTCATTCTGGCGGGACCAATAGTGGTTAAATCCTTGATGATACTTGTGAAAAGCTATCACCGGGTTTTAACGACTCTTGGTCCAGTTGCTGGACCATTTCTACTATTCTGAAGCTTATTCATTCTGGCGGGACCAATAGTGGTTGAATCCTTGATGATACTTGTGAAAAGATATCACCGGGTTTTAACGACTCTTGGTCCAGTTGCTGGACCATTCTAATATTCTGAAGCTTATTCATTCTGGCGGGACCAATAGTGGTTGAATCCTTGATGATACTTGTGAAAAGATATCACCGGGTTTTAACGACTCTTGGTCCAGTTGCTGGACCATTTCTACTATTCTGAAGCTTATTCATTCTGGCCGGACCAATCGTGGTTGAATCCTTGATGATACTTGTGAAAAGATATCACCGGGTTTTAACGACTCTTGGTCCAGTTGCTGGACCATTCTAATATTCTGAAGCTTATTCATTCTGGCGGGACCAATAGTGGTTGAATCCTTGATGATACTTGTGAAAAGATATCACCGGGTTTTAACGACTCTTGGTCCAGTTGCTGGACCATTTCTACTATTCTGAAGCTTATTCATTCTGGCCGGACCAATCGTGGTTGAATCCTTGATGATACTTGTGAAAAGATATCACCGGGTTTTAACGACTCTTGGTCCAGTTGCTGGACCATTCTAATATTCTGAAGCTTATTCATTCTGGCGGGACCAATCGTGGTTAAATCCTTGATGATACTTGTGAAAAAATATCACCGGGATTTAACGACTATCGGTCCAGTTGCTGGACCATTTCTACTATTCTGAAGCTTATTCATTCTGGCCGGACCAATAGTGGTTAAATCCTTGATGATACTTGTGAAAAGATATCACCGGGTTTTAACGACTCTTGGTCCAGTTGCTGGACCATTCTAATATTCTGAAGCTTATTCATTCTGGCGGGACCAATAGTGGTTGAATCCTTGATGATACTTGTGAAAAGATATCACCGGGTTTTAACGACTCTTGGTCCAGTTGCTGGACCATTCTAATATTCTGAAGCTTATTCATTCTGGCCGGACCAATCGTGGTTAAATCCTTGATGATACTTGTGAAAAGCTATCACCGGGTTTTAACGACTCTTGGTCCAGTTGCTGGACCATTCTAATATTCTGAAGCTTATTCATTCTGGCGGGACCAATAGTGGTTGAATCCTTGATGATACTTGTGAAAAGATATCACCGGGTTTTAACGACTCTTGGTCCAGTTGCTGGACCATTTCTACTATTCTGAAGCTTATTCATTCTGGCGGGACCAATCGTGGTTAAATCCTTGATGATACTTGTGAAAAAATATCACCGGGATTTAACGACTCTTGGTCCAGTTGTGGACCATTCTAATATTCTGAAGCTTATTCATTCTGGCGGGACCAATAGTGGTTAAATCCTTGATGATACTTGTGAAAAGCTATCACCGGGTTTTAACGACTCTTGGTCCAGTTGCTGGACCATTCTAATATTCTGAAGCTTATTCATTCTGGCGGGACCAATAGTGGTTAAATCCTTGATGATACTTGTGAAAAGCTATCACCGGGTTTTAACGACTCTTGGTCCAGTTGCTGGACCATTCTAATATTCTGAAGCTTATTCATTCTGGCGGGACCAATAGTGGTTAAATCCTTGATGATACTTGTGAAAAGCTATCACCGGGTTTTAACGACTCTTGGTCCAGTTGCTGGACCATTCTAATATTCTGAAGCTTATTCATTCTGGCCGGACCAATCGTGGTTAAATCCTTGATGATACTTGTGAAAAGCTATCACCGGGTTTTAACGACTCTTGGTCCAGTTGCTGGACCATTCTAATATTCTGAAGCTTATTCATTCTGGCGGGACCAATAGTGGTTGAATCCTTGATGATACTTGTGAAAAGATATCACCGGGTTTTAACGACTCTTGGTCCAGTTGCTGGACCATTTCTACTATTCTGAAGCTTATTCATTCTGGCGGGACCAATCGTGGTTAAATCCTTGATGATACTTGTGAAAAAATATCACCGGGATTTAACGACTCTTGGTCCAGTTGTGGACCATTCTAATATTCTGAAGCTTATTCATTCTGGCGGGACCAATAGTGGTTAAATCCTTGATGATACTTGTGAAAAGCTATCACCGGGTTTTAACGACTCTTGGTCCAGTTGCTGGACCATTCTAATATTCTGAAGCTTATTCATTCTGGCGGGACCAATAGTGGTTAAATCCTTGATGATACTTGTGAAAAGCTATCACCGGGTTTTAACGACTCTTGGTCCAGTTGCTGGACCATTCTAATATTCTGAAGCTTATTCATTCTGGCCGGACCAATCGTGGTTAAATCCTTGATGATACTTGTGAAAAGATATCACCGGGATTTAACGACTATCGGTCCAGTTGCTGGACCATTCTAATATTCTGAAGCTTATTCATTCTGGCCGGACCAATCGTGGTTAAATCCTTGATGATACTTGTGAAAAAATATCACCGGGATTTAACGACTATCGGTCCAGTTGCTGGACCATTCTAATATTCTGAAGCTTATTCATTCTGGCCGGACCAATCGTGGTTAAATCCTTGATGATACTTGTGAAAAAATATCACCGGGATTTAACGACTATCGGTCCAGTTGCTGGACCATTCTAATATTCTGAAGCTTATTCATTCTGGCGGGACCAATAGTGGTTAAATCCTTGATGATACTTGTGAAAAGATATCACCGGGATTTAACGACTATCGGTCCAGTTGCTGGACCATTCTAATATTCTGAAGCTTATTCATTCTGGCGGGACCAATAGTGGTTAAATCCTTGATGATACTTGTGAAAAGATATCACCGGGATTTAACGACTATCGGTCCAGTTGCTGGACCATTCTAATATTCTGAAGCTTATTCATTCTGGCCGGACCAATCGTGGTTAAATCCTTGATGATACTTGTGAAAAAATATCACCGGGATTTAACGACTATCGGTCCAGTTGCTGGACCATTCTAATATTCTGAAGCTTATTCATTCTGGCCGGACCAATCGTGGTTAAATCCTTGATGATACTTGTGAAAAGATATCACCGGGATTTAACGACTATCGGTCCAGTTGCTGGACCATTCTAATATTCTGAAGCTTATTCATTCTGGCGGGACCAATAGTGGTTAAATCCTTGATGATACTTGTGAAAAGATATCACCGGGATTTAACGACTATCGGTCCAGTTGCTGGACCATTCTACTATTCTGAAGCTTATTCATTCTGGCGGGACCAATAGTGGTTAAATCCTTGATGATACTTGTGAAAAGATATCACCGGGATTTAACGACTATCGGTCCAGTTGCTGGACCATTCTACTATTCTGAAGCTTATTCATTCTGGCGGGACCAATAGTGGTTAAATCCTTGATGATACTTGTGAAAAGATATCACCGGGATTTAACGACTATCGGTCCAGTTGCCGGACCATTTCTACTATTCTGAAGCTTATTCATTCTGGCGGGACCAATAGTGGTTAAATCCTTGATGATACTTGTGAAAAGATATCACCGGGATTTAACGACTATCGGTCCAGTTGCTGGACCATTCTACTATTCTGAAGCTTATTCATTCTGGCGGGACCAATAGTGGTTAAATCCTTGATGATACTTGTGAAAAGATATCACCGGGATTTAACGACTATCGGTCCAGTTGCCGGACCATTTCTACTATTCTGAAGCTTATTCATTCTGGCGGGACCAATAGTGGTTAAATCCTTGATGATACTTGTGAAAAGATATCACCGGGATTTAACGACTATCGGTCCAGTTGCTGGACCATTTCTACTATTCTGAAGCTTATTCATTCTGGCGGGACCAATAGTGGTTAAATCCTTGATGATACTTGTGAAAAGATATCACCGGGATTTAACGACTATCGGTCCAGTTGCTGGACCATTCTACTATTCTGAAGCTTATTCATTCTGGCGGGACCAATAGTGGTTAAATCCTTGATGATACTTGTGAAAAGATATCACCGGGATTTAACGACTATCGGTCCAGTTGCCGGACCATTTCTACTATTCTGAAGCTTATTCATTCTGGCGGGACCAATAGTGGTTAAATCCTTGATGATACTTGTGAAAAGATATCACCGGGATTTAACGACTATCGGTCCAGTTGCTGGACCATTTCTACTATTCTGAAGCTTATTCATTCTGGCGGGACCAATAGTGGTTAAATCCTTGATGATACTTGTGAAAAGATATCACCGGGATTTAACGACTATCGGTCCAGTTGCTGGACCATTTCTACTATTCTGAAGCTTATTCATTCTGGCGGGACCAATAGTGGTTAAATCCTTGATGATACTTGTGAAAAGATATCACCGGGATTTAACGACTATCGGTCCAGTTGCCGGACCATTTCTACTATTCTGAAGCTTATTCATTCTGGCGGGACCAATAGTGGTTAAATCCTTGATGATACTTGTGAAAAGATATCACCGGGATTTAACGACTATCGGTCCAGTTGCTGGACCATTTCTACTATTCTGAAGCTTATTCATTCTGGCGGGACCAATAGTGGTTAAATCCTTGATGATACTTGTGAAAAGATATCACCGGGATTTAACGACTATCGGTCCAGTTGCTGGACCATTCTAATATTCTGAAGCTTATTCATTCTGGCGGGACCAATAGTGGTTAAATCCTTGATGATACTTGTGAAAAGATATCACCGGGATTTAACGACTATCGGTCCAGTTGCTGGACCATTTCTACTATTCTGAAGCTTATTCATTCTGGCGGGACCAATAGTGGTTAAATCCTTGATGATACTTGTGAAAAGATATCACCGGGATTTAACGACTATCGGTCCAGTTGCTGGACCATTCTAATATTCTGAAGCTTATTCATTCTGGCGGGACCAATAGTGGTTAAATCCTTGATGATACTTGTGAAAAGATATCACCGGGATTTAACGACTATCGGTCCAGTTGCCGGACCATTTCTACTATTCTGAAGCTTATTCATTCTGGCGGGACCAATAGTGGTTAAATCCTTGATGATACTTGTGAAAAGATATCACCGGGATTTAACGACTATCGGTCCAGTTGCTGGACCATTTCTACTATTCTGAAGCTTATTCATTCTGGCGGGACCAATAGTGGTTAAATCCTTGATGATACTTGTGAAAAGATATCACCGGGATTTAACGACTATCGGTCCAGTTGCTGGACCATTTCTACTATTCTGAAGCTTATTCATTCTGGCGGGACCAATAGTGGTTAAATCCTTGATGATACTTGTGAAAAGATATCACCGGGATTTAACGACTATCGGTCCAGTTGCTGGACCATTCTACTATTCTGAAGCTTATTCATTCTGGCGGGACCAATAGTGGTTAAATCCTTGATGATACTTGTGAAAAGCTATCACCGGGTTTTAACGACTATCGGTCCAGTTGCTGGACCATTCTACTATTCTGAAGCTTATTCATTCTGGCGGGACCAATAGTGGTTAAATCCTTGATGATACTTGTGAAAAGCTATCACCGGGATTTAACGACTATCGGTCCAGTTGCTGGACCATTTCTACTATTCTGAAGCTTATTCATTCTGGCGGGACCAATAGTGGTTAAATCCTTGATGATACTTGTGAAAAGATATCACCGGGATTTAACGACTATCGGTCCAGTTGCTGGACCATTTCTACTATTCTGAAGCTTATTCATTCTGGCGGGACCAATAGTGGTTAAATCCTTGATGATACTTGTGAAAAGCTATCACCGGGTTTTAACGACTATCGGTCCAGTTGCCGGACCATTTCTACTATTCTGAAGCTTATTCATTCTGGCGGGACCAATAGTGGTTAAATCCTTGATGATACTTGTGAAAAGATATCACCGGGATTTAACGACTATCGGTCCAGTTGCTGGACCATTCTAATATTCTGAAGCTTATTCATTCTGGCGGGACCAATAGTGGTTAAATCCTTGATGATACTTGTGAAAAGATATCACCGGGATTTAACGACTATCGGTCCAGTTGCTGGACCATTTCTACTATTCTGAAGCTTATTCATTCTGGCGGGACCAATAGTGGTTAAATCCTTGATGATACTTGTGAAAAGATATCACCGGGATTTAACGACTATCGGTCCAGTTGCCGGACCATTTCTACTATTCTGAAGCTTATTCATTCTGGCGGGACCAATAGTGGTTAAATCCTTGATGATACTTGTGAAAAGATATCACCGGGATTTAACGACTATCGGTCCAGTTGCTGGACCATTTCTACTATTCTGAAGCTTATTCATTCTGGCGGGACCAATAGTGGTTAAATCCTTGATGATACTTGTGAAATGATATCACCGGGATTTAACGACTATCGGTCCAGTTGCCGGACCATTTCTACTATTCTGAAGCTTATTCATTCTGGCGGGATCAATAGTGGTTAAATCCTTGATGATACTTGTGAAAAGATATCACCGGGATTTAACGACTATCGGTCCAGTTGCCGGACCATTTCTACTATTCTGAAGCTTATTCATTCTGGCGGGACCAATAGTGGTTAAATCCTTGATGATACTTGTGAAAAGATATCACCGGGATTTAACGACTATCGGTCCAGTTGCCGGACCATTTCTACTATTCTGAAGCTTATTCATTCTGGCGGGACCAATAGTGGTTAAATCCTTGATGATACTTGTGAAAAGATATCACCGGGATTTAACGACTATCGGTCCAGTTGCTGGACCATTTCTACTATTCTGAAGCTTATTCATTCTGGCGGGACCAATAGTGGTTAAATCCTTGATGATACTTGTGAAAAGATATCACCGGGATTTAACGACTATCGGTCCAGTTGCTGGACCATTTCTACTATTCTGAAGCTTATTCATTCTGGCGGGACCAATAGTGGTTAAATCCTTGATGATACTTGTGAAAAGATATCACCGGGATTTAACGACTATCGGTCCAGTTGCCGGACCATTTCTACTATTCTGAAGCTTATTCATTCTGGCGGGACCAATAGTGGTTAAATCCTTGATGATACTTGTGAAAAGATATCACCGGGATTTAACGACTATCGGTCCAGTTGCCGGACCATTTCTACTATTCTGAAGCTTATTCATTCTGGCGGGACCAATAGTGGTTAAATCCTTGATGATACTTGTGAAAAGATATCACCGGGATTTAACGACTATCGGTCCAGTTGCCGGACCATTTCTACTATTCTGAAGCTTATTCATTCTGGCGGGACCAATAGTGGTTAAATCCTTGATGATACTTGTGAAAAGATATCACCGGGATTTAACGACTATCGGTCCAGTTGCTGGACCATTTCTACTATTCTGAAGCTTATTCATTCTGGCGGGACCAATAGTGGTTAAATCCTTGATGATACTTGTGAAAAGATATCACCGGGATTTAACGACTATCGGTCCAGTTGCCGGACCATTTCTACTATTCTGAAGCTTATTCATTCTGGCGGGACCAATAGTGGTTAAATCCTTGATGATACTTGTGAAAAGATATCACCGGGATTTAACGACTATCGGTCCAGTTGCCGGACCATTTCTACTATTCTGAAGCTTATTCATTCTGGCGGGACCAATAGTGGTTAAATCCTTGATGATACTTGTGAAAAGATATCACCGGGATTTAACGACTATCGGTCCAGTTGCTGGACCATTTCTACTATTCTGAAGCTTATTCATTCTGGCGGGACCAATAGTGGTTAAATCCTTGATGATACTTGTGAAAAGATATCACCGGGATTTAACGACTATCGGTCCAGTTGCTGGACCATTCTAATATTCTGAAGCTTATTCATTCTGGCGGGACCAATAGTGGTTAAATCCTTGATGATACTTGTGAAAAGATATCACCGGGATTTAACGACTATCGGTCCAGTTGCTGGACCATTCTAATATTCTGAAGCTTATTCATTCTGGCGGGACCAATAGTGGTTAAATCCTTGATGATACTTGTGAAAAGATATCACCGGGATTTAACGACTATCGGTCCAGTTGCCGGACCATTTCTACTATTCTGAAGCTTATTCATTCTGGCGGGACCAATAGTGGTTAAATCCTTGATGATACTTGTGAAAAGATATCACCGGGATTTAACGACTATCGGTCCAGTTGCTGGACCATTTCTACTATTCTGAAGCTTATTCATTCTGGCGGGACCAATAGTGGTTAAATCCTTGATGATACTTGTGAAAAGATATCACCGGGATTTAACGACTATCGGTCCAGTTGCTGGACCATTTCTACTATTCTGAAGCTTATTCATTCTGGCGGGACCAATAGTGGTTAAATCCTTGATGATACTTGTGAAAAGATATCACCGGGATTTAACGACTATCGGTCCAGTTGCCGGACCATTTCTACTATTCTGAAGCTTATTCATTCTGGCGGGACCAATAGTGGTTAAATCCTTGATGATACTTGTGAAAAGATATCACCGGGATTTAACGACTATCGGTCCAGTTGCTGGACCATTTCTACTATTCTGAAGCTTATTCATTCTGGCGGGACCAATAGTGGTTAAATCCTTGATGATACTTGTGAAAAGATATCACCGGGATTTAACGACTATCGGTCCAGTTGCTGGACCATTTCTACTATTCTGAAGCTTATTCATTCTGGCGGGACCAATAGTGGTTAAATCCTTGATGATACTTGTGAAAAGATATCACCGGGATTTAACGACTATCGGTCCAGTTGCTGGACCATTTCTACTATTCTGAAGCTTATTCATTCTGGCGGGACCAATAGTGGTTAAATCCTTGATGATACTTGTGAAAAGATATCACCGGGATTTAACGACTATCGGTCCAGTTGCTGGACCATTTCTACTATTCTGAAGCTTATTCATTCTGGCGGGACCAATAGTGGTTAAATCCTTGATGATACTTGTGAAAAGATATCACCGGGATTTAACGACTATCGGTCCAGTTGCTGGACCATTTCTACTATTCTGAAGCTTATTCATTCTGGCGGGACCAATAGTGGTTAAATCCTTGATGATACTTGTGAAAAGATATCACCGGGATTTAACGACTATCGGTCCAGTTGCTGGACCATTTCTACTATTCTGAAGCTTATTCATTCTGGCGGGACCAATAGTGGTTAAATCCTTGATGATACTTGTGAAAAGATATCACCGGGATTTAACGACTATCGGTCCAGTTGCTGGACCATTTCTACTATTCTGAAGCTTATTCATTCTGGCGGGACCAATAGTGGTTAAATCCTTGATGATACTTGTGAAAAGATATCACCGGGATTTAACGACTATCGGTCCAGTTGCTGGACCATTTCTACTATTCTGAAGCTTATTCATTCTGGCGGGACCAATAGTGGTTAAATCCTTGATGATACTTGTGAAAAGATATCACCGGGATTTAACGACTATCGGTCCAGTTGCTGGACCATTTCTACTATTCTGAAGCTTATTCATTCTGGCGGGACCAATAGTGGTTAAATCCTTGATGATACTTGTGAAAAGATATCACCGGGATTTAACGACTATCGGTCCAGTTGCTGGACCATTTCTACTATTCTGAAGCTTATTCATTCTGGCGGGACCAATAGTGGTTAAATCCTTGATGATACTTGTGAAAAGATATCACCGGGATTTAACGACTATCGGTCCAGTTGCTGGACCATTTCTACTATTCTGAAGCTTATTCATTCTGGCGGGACCAATAGTGGTTAAATCCTTGATGATACTTGTGAAAAGATATCACCGGGATTTAACGACTATCGGTCCAGTTGCTGGACCATTTCTACTATTCTGAAGCTTATTCATTCTGGCGGGACCAATAGTGGTTAAATCCTTGATGATACTTGTGAAAAGATATCACCGGGATTTAACGACTATCGGTCCAGTTGCTGGACCATTTCTACTATTCTGAAGCTTATTCATTCTGGCGGGACCAATAGTGGTTAAATCCTTGATGATACTTGTGAAAAGATATCACCGGGATTTAACGACTATCGGTCCAGTTGCTGGACCATTTCTACTATTCTGAAGCTTATTCATTCTGGCGGGACCAATAGTGGTTAAATCCTTGATGATACTTGTGAAAAGATATCACCGGGATTTAACGACTATCGGTCCAGTTGCTGGACCATTTCTACTATTCTGAAGCTTATTCATTCTGGCGGGACCAATAGTGGTTAAATCCTTGATGATACTTGTGAAAAGATATCACCGGGATTTAACGACTATCGGTCCAGTTGCTGGACCATTTCTACTATTCTGAAGCTTATTCATTCTGGCGGGACCAATAGTGGTTAAATCCTTGATGATACTTGTGAAAAGATATCACCGGGATTTAACGACTATCGGTCCAGTTGCTGGACCATTTCTACTATTCTGAAGCTTATTCATTCTGGCGGGACCAATAGTGGTTAAATCCTTGATGATACTTGTGAAAAGATATCACCGGGATTTAACGACTATCGGTCCAGTTGCCGGACCATTTCTACTATTCTGAAGCTTATTCATTCTGGCGGGACCAATAGTGGTTAAATCCTTGATGATACTTGTGAAAAGATATCACCGGGATTTAACGACTATCGGTCCAGTTGCCGGACCATTTCTACTATTCTGAAGCTTATTCATTCTGGCGGGACCAATAGTGGTTAAATCCTTGATGATACTTGTGAAAAGATATCACCGGGATTTAACGACTATCGGTCCAGTTGCTGGACCATTTCTACTATTCTGAAGCTTATTCATTCTGGCGGGACCAATAGTGGTTAAATCCTTGATGATACTTGTGAAAAGATATCACCGGGATTTAACGACTATCGGTCCAGTTGCTGGACCATTCTAATATTCTGAAGCTTATTCATTCTGGCGGGACCAATAGTGGTTAAATCCTTGATGATACTTGTGAAAAGATATCACCGGGATTTAACGACTATCGGTCCAGTTGCTGGACCATTCTAATATTCTGAAGCTTATTCATTCTGGCGGGACCAATAGTGGTTAAATCCTTGATGATACTTGTGAAAAGATATCACCGGGATTTAACGACTATCGGTCCAGTTGCCGGACCATTTCTACTATTCTGAAGCTTATTCATTCTGGCGGGACCAATAGTGGTTAAATCCTTGATGATACTTGTGAAAAGATATCACCGGGATTTAACGACTATCGGTCCAGTTGCCGGACCATTTCTACTATTCTGAAGCTTATTCATTCTGGCGGGACCAATAGTGGTTAAATCCTTGATGATACTTGTGAAAAGATATCACCGGGATTTAACGACTATCGGTCCAGTTGCTGGACCATTCTAATATTCTGAAGCTTATTCATTCTGGCGGGACCAATAGTGGTTAAATCCTTGATGATACTTGTGAAAAGATATCACCGGGATTTAACGACTATCGGTCCAGTTGCTGGACCATTCTAATATTCTGAAGCTTATTCATTCTGGCGGGACCAATAGTGGTTAAATCTTTGATGATACTTGTGAAAAGATATCACCGGGATTTAACGACTATCGGTCCAGTTGCCGGACCATTTCTACTATTCTGAAGCTTATTCATTCTGGCGGGACCAATAGTGGTTAAATCCTTGATGATACTTGTGAAAAGATATCACCGGGATTTAACGACTATCGGTCCAGTTGCCGGACCATTTCTACTATTCTGAAGCTTATTCATTCTGGCGGGACCAATAGTGGTTAAATCCTTGATGATACTTGTGAAAAGATATCACCGGGATTTAACGACTATCGGTCCAGTTGCTGGACCATTCTAATATTCTGAAGCTTATTCATTCTGGCGGGACCAATAGTGGTTAAATCCTTGATGATACTTGTGAAAAGATATCACCGGGATTTAACGACTATCGGTCCAGTTGCTGGACCATTCTAATATTCTGAAGCTTATTCATTCTGGCGGGACCAATAGTGGTTAAATCTTTGATGATACTTGTGAAAAGATATCACCGGGATTTAACGACTATCGGTCCAGTTGCTGGACCATTTCTACTATTCTGAAGCTTATTCATTCTGGCGGGACCAATAGTGGTTAAATCCTTGATGATACTTGTGAAAAGATATCACCGGGATTTAACGACTATCGGTCCAGTTGCCGGACCATTTCTACTATTCTGAAGCTTATTCATTCTGGCGGGACCAATAGTGGTTAAATCCTTGATGATACTTGTGAAAAGATATCACCGGGATTTAACGACTATCGGTCCAGTTGCCGGACCATTTCTACTATTCTGAAGCTTATTCATTCTGGCGGGACCAATAGTGGTTAAATCCTTGATGATACTTGTGAAAAGATATCACCGGGATTTAACGACTATCGGTCCAGTTGCCGGACCATTTCTACTATTCTGAAGCTTATTCATTCTGGCGGGACCAATAGTGGTTAAATCCTTGATGATACTTGTGAAAAGATATCACCGGGATTTAACGACTATCGGTCCAGTTGCTGGACCATTCTAATATTCTGAAGCTTATTCATTCTGGCGGGACCAATAGTGGTTAAATCCTTGATGATACTTGTGAAAAGATATCACCGGGATTTAACGACTATCGGTCCAGTTGCTGGACCATTCTAATATTCTGAAGCTTATTCATTCTGGCGGGACCAATAGTGGTTAAATCCTTGATGATACTTGTGAAAAGATATCACCGGGATTTAACGACTATCGGTCCAGTTGCTGGACCATTCTAATATTCTGAAGCTTATTCATTCTGGCGGGACCAATAGTGGTTAAATCCTTGATGATACTTGTGAAAAGATATCACCGGGATTTAACGACTATCGGTCCAGTTGCTGGACCATTTCTACTATTCTGAAGCTTATTCATTCTGGCGGGACCAATAGTGGTTAAATCCTTGATGATACTTGTGAAAAGATATCACCGGGATTTAACGACTATCGGTCCAGTTGCCGGACCATTTCTACTATTCTGAAGCTTATTCATTCTGGCGGGACCAATAGTGGTTAAATCCTTGATGATACTTGTGAAAAGATATCACCGGGATTTAACGACTATCGGTCCAGTTGCTGGACCATTTCTACTATTCTGAAGCTTATTCATTCTGGCGGGACCAATAGTGGTTAAATCCTTGATGATACTTGTGAAAAGATATCACCGGGATTTAACGACTATCGGTCCAGTTGCTGGACCATTTCTACTATTCTGAAGCTTATTCATTCTGGCGGGACCAATAGTGGTTAAATCCTTGATGATACTTGTGAAAAGATATCACCGGGATTTAACGACTATCGGTCCAGTTGCCGGACCATTTCTACTATTCTGAAGCTTATTCATTCTGGCGGGACCAATAGTGGTTAAATCCTTGATGATACTTGTGAAAAGATATCACCGGGATTTAACGACTATCGGTCCAGTTGCTGGACCATTTCTACTATTCTGAAGCTTATTCATTCTGGCGGGACCAATAGTGGTTAAATCCTTGATGATACTTGTGAAAAGATATCACCGGGATTTAACGACTATCGGTCCAGTTGCCGGACCATTTCTACTATTCTGAAGCTTATTCATTCTGGCGGGACCAATAGTGGTTAAATCCTTGATGATACTTGTGAAAAGATATCACCGGGATTTAACGACTATCGGTCCAGTTGCTGGACCATTTCTACTATTCTGAAGCTTATTCATTCTGGCGGGACCAATAGTGGTTAAATCCTTGATGATACTTGTGAAAAGATATCACCGGGATTTAACGACTATCGGTCCAGTTGCCGGACCATTTCTACTATTCTGAAGCTTATTCATTCTGGCGGGACCAATAGTGGTTAAATCCTTGATGATACTTGTGAAAAGATATCACCGGGATTTAACGACTATCGGTCCAGTTGCCGGACCATTTCTACTATTCTGAAGCTTATTCATTCTGGCGGGACCAATAGTGGTTAAATCCTTGATGATACTTGTGAAAAGATATCACCGGGATTTAACGACTATCGGTCCAGTTGCCGGACCATTTCTACTATTCTGAAGCTTATTCATTCTGGCGGGACCAATAGTGGTTAAATCCTTGATGATACTTGTGAAAAGATATCACCGGGATTTAACGACTATCGGTCCAGTTGCCGGACCATTTCTACTATTCTGAAGCTTATTCATTCTGGCGGGACCAATAGTGGTTAAATCCTTGATGATACTTGTGAAAAGATATCACCGGGATTTAACGACTATCGGTCCAGTTGCTGGACCATTCTAATATTCTGAAGCTTATTCATTCTGGCGGGACCAATAGTGGTTAAATCCTTGATGATACTTGTGAAAAGATATCACCGGGATTTAACGACTATCGGTCCAGTTGCCGGACCATTTCTACTATTCTGAAGCTTATTCATTCTGGCGGGACCAATAGTGGTTAAATCCTTGATGATACTTGTGAAAAGATATCACCGGGATTTAACGACTATCGGTCCAGTTGCTGGACCATTCTAATATTCTGAAGCTTATTCATTCTGGCGGGACCAATAGTGGTTAAATCCTTGATGATACTTGTGAAAAGATATCACCGGGATTTAACGACTATCGGTCCAGTTGCTGGACCATTCTAATATTCTGAAGCTTATTCATTCTGGCGGGACCAATAGTGGTTAAATCCTTGATGATACTTGTGAAAAGATATCACCGGGATTTAACGACTATCGGTCCAGTTGCCGGACCATTTCTACTATTCTGAAGCTTATTCATTCTGGCGGGACCAATAGTGGTTAAATCCTTGATGATACTTGTGAAAAGATATCACCGGGATTTAACGACTATCGGTCCAGTTGCTGGACCATTCTAATATTCTGAAGCTTATTCATTCTGGCGGGACCAATAGTGGTTAAATCCTTGATGATACTTGTGAAAAGATATCACCGGGATTTAACGACTATCGGTCCAGTTGCCGGACCATTTCTACTATTCTGAAGCTTATTCATTCTGGCGGGACCAATAGTGGTTAAATCCTTGATGATACTTGTGAAAAGATATCACCGGGATTTAACGACTATCGGTCCAGTTGCTGGACCATTCTAATATTCTGAAGCTTATTCATTCTGGCGGGACCAATAGTGGTTAAATCCTTGATGATACTTGTGAAAAGATATCACCGGGATTTAACGACTATCGGTCCAGTTGCTGGACCATTCTAATATTCTGAAGCTTATTCATTCTGGCGGGACCAATAGTGGTTAAATCCTTGATGATACTTGTGAAAAGATATCACCGGGATTTAACGACTATCGGTCCAGTTGCCGGACCATTTCTACTATTCTGAAGCTTATTCATTCTGGCGGGACCAATAGTGGTTAAATCCTTGATGATACTTGTGAAAAGATATCACCGGGATTTAACGACTATCGGTCCAGTTGCTGGACCATTCTAATATTCTGAAGCTTATTCATTCTGGCGGGACCAATAGTGGTTAAATCCTTGATGATACTTGTGAAAAGATATCACCGGGATTTAACGACTATCGGTCCAGTTGCTGGACCATTTCTACTATTCTGAAGCTTATTCATTCTGGCGGGACCAATAGTGGTTAAATCCTTGATGATACTTGTGAAAAGATATCACCGGGATTTAACGACTATCGGTCCAGTTGCTGGACCATTCTAATATTCTGAAGCTTATTCATTCTGGCGGGACCAATAGTGGTTAAATCCTTGATGATACTTGTGAAAAGATATCACCGGGATTTAACGACTATCGGTCCAGTTGCCGGACCATTTCTACTATTCTGAAGCTTATTCATTCTGGCGGGACCAATAGTGGTTAAATCCTTGATGATACTTGTGAAAAGATATCACCGGGATTTAACGACTATCGGTCCAGTTGCTGGACCATTTCTACTATTCTGAAGCTTATTCATTCTGGCGGGACCAATAGTGGTTAAATCCTTGATGATACTTGTGAAAAGATATCACCGGGATTTAACGACTATCGGTCCAGTTGCTGGACCATTCTAATATTCTGAAGCTTATTCATTCTGGCGGGACCAATAGTGGTTAAATCCTTGATGATACTTGTGAAAAGATATCACCGGGATTTAACGACTATCGGTCCAGTTGCCGGACCATTTCTACTATTCTGAAGCTTATTCATTCTGGCGGGACCAATAGTGGTTAAATCCTTGATGATACTTGTGAAAAGATATCACCGGGATTTAACGACTATCGGTCCAGTTGCCGGACCATTCTAATATTCTGAAGCTTATTCATTCTGGCGGGACCAATAGTGGTTAAATCCTTGATGATACTTGTGAAAAGATATCACCGGGATTTAACGACTATCGGTCCAGTTGCCGGACCATTTCTACTATTCTGAAGCTTATTCATTCTGGCGGGACCAATAGTGGTTAAATCCTTGATGATACTTGTGAAAAGATATCACCGGGATTTAACGACTATCGGTCCAGTTGCCGGACCATTTCTACTATTCTGAAGCTTATTCATTCTGGCGGGACCAATAGTGGTTAAATCCTTGATGATACTTGTGAAAAGATATCACCGGGATTTAACGACTATCGGTCCAGTTGCCGGACCATTTCTACTATTCTGAAGCTTATTCATTCTGGCGGGACCAATAGTGGTTAAATCCTTGATGATACTTGTGAAAAGATATCACCGGGATTTAACGACTATCGGTCCAGTTGCCGGACCATTTCTACTATTCTGAAGCTTATTCATTCTGGCGGGACCAATAGTGGTTAAATCCTTGATGATACTTGTGAAAAGATATCACCGGGATTTAACGACTATCGGTCCAGTTGCCGGACCATTTCTACTATTCTGAAGCTTATTCATTCTGGCGGGACCAATAGTGGTTAAATCCTTGATGATACTTGTGAAAAGATATCATTGAGTATAACCCTTCATTGTTTTATTTAATGGATATTTAATATCAACTTACATTTTGTTGTAATATAGTTCCGCAAACTCTTTTTGTTGCATCTCAGGTAGTTTTTCATAAAATTTGTCCAAAATTTTTTGAACTTTCGATTCATCATCTTCAAAAGAGATCATGTCTTCTGCTAGCTGAAATTCATTTTTTACGCCAATTATTTTCAAAATATTTACTTTATGCAATTTTGCCGGATCGATTGTTGTATCTTTAAACAAAGTCGTCAACTCCATGGATAAATCTATATATTTCCCGATGATTTTATCTGACGTTGGATGGCTTATGACTGTTTCCATTAGCATAAAATTGAAATTATTGAAAAGTGTTAGAATGAAAAATGAATAAACTTTAAGCATAATTACCAGATCCGTAAAAATTAAAAGGTAGGACTGAAGAAGCGCACAATGAACAGCAAGAATGGGTCGAAAAGCAACTGTGTAAACATTTTTGTTCGATGACTTTGATAAATCGGCCTTTTTCTCAATTTTATATTATTTATTCAGCTATCATAATTTTGACCAGACAAAGTATCAATTGGCGTAGATTTTTCAAAATTTAATTCAAATTTTTTTAAATTTTCAGTACATTTTATAGGGATTTAAAATCATGTTTGGATCAAAAACTTGTTTCAACTTCCAAATCAACTCTCGCTCTTGTTTTTCTTTTCCCAATTTTGAATAAGGCAGCTTCACTTGTCCAATTCCATGTTCAGCTGATATCGATCCCCCATGTTTGACAACCCATTCATACAAATATGGATAAAGTCTTAAAATTATACCCTGTTTCTTTTTTGTCTGTTTTCAGCACTGAGAGCTACCACTTTTCATATAGTTCCTGATTGAATTTGTCCGATGTTATATTGAGATGCGTATTTCCATCACCTAAATGACCGTGTGTCGTCACTCGTTTTGCTAGTCCACCCACTACTTTTCGCATTTCCTGAAACTATTTTTAGCCTTTTTCAGATTTGTTTTTTTACTTCTGTCAATTCGTAAAAGTGTTGCATCGGCAATGATACATCATGTTTGTAGACGTAGCCATCTCTGGCCACAGCTAACGGGACACTTTCCCTCAGTTGCCACATTTTGGCTGATTCCGACGCTGATTCTGCCTGAAATCCTTGAGATTAATACTAGAATTATTTTTGATTTTTCTCAAGTTTTTAACCAGTATTCCATCGGTTACCAATCCCTTGTCCATGCACTCTTCAATAAAAGCCGACACTTTTTCTTGATCATGTTGTTCGTTCGATCCAGAGGTTTCAACAAGAAGTGTAAAGTTTGTTGGAGTGCTTAACACTGGTTTCAACTGTAGGTTTTCTTCCAGACATTCGAAACTGGCGGCATCGAGGAATTCAAACGACGATAATATTTCAGATAATCGAAATTTCGCTAATTTTAAGACTTTTTGACAATCATTGAATGTGTTTAGACCTGAAAAGAAGTTCAGCTAATTTTTAATTAGCTTATACTTCCTTCAAACCTAACATAACACTTTGTACACTTGCAGGTTTTGGAGCACACGTCATTGTGACATTTGTGATTATTCCCAGCGAACCTTCACTTCCTAAAAATAGGTGTGGTGAGTGAAGAGAAGTGTTGTCTTTTCGAATCGCTGATCCAAGATTTAACACTGTCCCGTTTTCATCAGGCAAGACCTGAAATTTTTCAGGCTTTTGAGACGCCTGTTTTATTTAATCATCTGATTTCATACCACTGTTAGACCCAATAAATGAGCGTGTAGACTTCCATATCTTAATAATCGAACACCTCCTGCACATGTAGCTATATTTCCACCAATTAAACATGATCCTTTCGCGCCAAGATCAAATGGCATGATATAACTGCAAATGCTATGCATAGAAAATATTAAAATCCTTTTTATTTCACCCCAAGCTGCTCAATTTCTGCTCCAAATTTTCAAGAACGTGCCCTGCATCACATTTTAAAATTCCCATTGTTTCGTCAAATTGAAACTGATTATTGATTCTTTTTATCGATATAACAACCTGAGAAAATTAATGGGTTTAAGACCAAGAAATCTTCAGATGTTTCCATCTACCTCGTCGTGTACTGGTGTTGATCCTCCAACAAGACCTGTGTTACCAGCTTGCGGTACAACTGCAATTTTTCTCTTCGAACAGTAGGCTAAAATTGCTGACACTTGCTCAGTAGTTCTTGGTAAAAGCACTGCACTTCCAGCACCTGAAAAGAAACCTACTCGTAATACCACAGCTTTTTTATTGCTCAGGTGTTACCTTTAAATTGGTTCGTCCAATCTGTAGTGTAATTTTCGATTTCAGAAGTTAACACTGAATCTTTTCCTAAAAAATTTTCAAACGCCTGAAAATGAATTGCAGGTTTTAACGAAAAAAAAAATTAGAATCTTACCTTTAAATCGGATTCTTCAAGCCTTGAAAACCTGGAATTTCGTGGAACAATTTGTTTCGAAGCGCCATTTAGGATTTTTGTCAGTTTAAACATCTACAAAGAAAATTGATTTTAATTTTGTTAAATAATGTGATAAAAATGTGTTTTTCTTTAGCTGATAAAACCGCAGCGATTATAAACAAGAAGGAAAATGAAAAATAAACGAAAAGTTCAAATAGTTCAATGATCACAGATGAAAAAGTGTTTTTTTTATTTTTTTTTTCCTTTTTCAATCTTATGAAATAATAAGCCAAATTTCAAACATTTTTGGAATCTGAAAAAAATTGAACATTTAATTTCCAAAATCTCAAAATTAATTGATGTGAACAATTACGTCAAATTTGTCTAATAGTGTTTGCGTCTTCCCAGTAAACTTGCGTTTATTAAGCTGCTGAACAACAAAAAGATCTTTAAAAGGCTTCAGCAACTTTTATTAATGTAAGTATTAAAGTTAAATATTTTCCACATTTTTTATATTTATTTTCATAATTGTTCAAATTTAATATTTTTAAATCGATTCATAATCTTCCAAAACTCCTTCCAAATGCTCATTGTGCACTTTGGTGTTAACCCGTCTTTTCGCTGATTTTCTTTTTATCTGAGCTGGTCCTCTGACCTTCGGCGTCAAATCCTATAAACATGAATAAACTTAAGAAAAAAATTTTTCAAATTTTTCACCTTCATTGCATCCAATCCTCGTTTTTGTAAATATTCTTCAATCTTCTTTTCGTCTAAGTGATCGACCGACACATTTCTCCAAAGAGCTTTAAAATCTACAAAAAATTTGTAATTTATGTTTGAAAAGAACAAAAGATTTGTTTACCATCTTCCAACTCAAAAGAGAATTCCGGGTCGTTATAAAAGAAAACTTTATCTTTCTTTTTGTTTACTTGCGTTGAAACCACAATTACTTGATCAGAGACAGCCTGAAGAAGCGCGTCACCATTGGAAACACATTCTGCTAAATCTGACACTAGAATTCCGCCTTTTGCATCTTGGTGATGCTTCATCGCCACCGCTACCTAAAATTGACCGAATATTTTAATTAATTTTACGAAACTTCTACCAACGACGCTTTTCCTTTTATTTTGTATGGTGGCCGGAAAGCAAATTTTCCATCTTCATTCATTATCAATCTTGGATTATTTGGTAAAGCTTCTTTCAAAAAATGTTCACTTCTTTTTGGCAGATCGTAAATCTGAAGCTCATCTAATATTTCCTGAAGCTTTAAGGGCCATTGTTGCTGATTTAAATGACGCTTCTTCATATAATCCACAATTTTTGCCATTGTACTGAAATTCGTCGCATTCGACAATGCCGACGAACCGGCATAATTATCAAACTCAGGAACTGCAATTTTTTAAGCATAATTTTATCCTTTTCTTTATTAAAAAATATCACTTTTCGATAAATTTGAATGCGCTGATCCTCCGGCTTTTTTCTTTTTTGCTTTTGCTGCTTCGGAACTGTATGTAGTATGAGATGTTGTTGAAGAAGATGGCGCCGGCTGAAAGTAGTTATTTTTTTATTATTAAGTATTTTTCCACTTTGATTTTTACCTTCTGTTGAACCGATACTGTTCTAGAAGCATGTTTTTGAAAAGCAGCTTTTTGACGTAGCAATTCTGGATCCATTTCTTAAAAAATTATTTTTGGCGGAACAAAAAAGCGAAAAAGTATAAATAAAATTAGGGACTAACATTCGCAGCACTATTACATAACAAAACTCGGCCATTTCAAAATTTCACTAATTTATTTTATTTTATTAAATTGAATTAATAAAAACAAACATTTAAAAAAAATCCAAGATCAAAGACGGTTTTGTTTTCAATTTTCAAAAACCGTATCATTTACAGATTGAAAAAGTTACAAAAATTATTTTAAAAGACATTTTTTTTCATCTCCATTCATTATCATCAATTTGCTCATCTTGTTCCAATGCATCAATCTAAAAAGTCAAATTTTAATTGTTTTAAATTTTTTTTTACTTCAAAATCTCCATTCATTTCTCTCCGTCTTTGTAAGATCATGGCATCCGAGAATCCGCACAGTAATCTCAACATTGATACTTGGCCTTGCAATTCTTCACGAAACAAGCGTTCAGCAATGGGGTTATTTTGCATCTCTTTGCTCAAAGTGCATAATCGTTGTTCTCGAACTTTCCAGATTTCATTCAAAAATGATTTATAATATGTTCCACCTCAAAATACGTTAACATTGGTTTTGAAATAATTTTTATTTATTTTTTCTTACCAACATTCCCATCAATTCTCGATAGCTTATTGAAGATCTGGTGCAATGGTTCGGAAAGAAAAGTTGATGGGGTTGCTGACCATGAGTAAAGATTCTAAACAACGTTAAAACTGCATTTTCTTTCTTTTTTTGATTTTTCACTTACAGCTCGAACTTGGCAAATCATTTGTGCAGCATCTTTTTGTTGACGCTGAAAATCTTCTCTTTCAGGATCGCAACAAGTCATCAAATATTCGCTTAAAAGTCCTGATGTATCTATTGCAAGGGCCATTGATGATAAATCGACTGACCAATTTTTATGAACCGAACTTGCTTCTAAAATAGTTGAAAAAAAAAAAGAAATTAAAGTAAAGTAACTTACCAACAACACGAAGAAAAAGCCGATATATTCTTTTGTTATTCCACGAAATATCCATTCTCAATGCAGCGCTCATTATTCGCAATGCTCGAAGTCCGTTGAGCAACGCGGTGAGCCGAGTTTTTACCACATGCCGACTACGATGTTTTATTAACAATTTTTGATTCGTCTCTTCGTTATTTAAAGGAATCCTATCAATAAAATAGTCCCATGCGATTTTTTCTAAAATCAATAATTTTTTGAAATTCAAACATTCATTTTTTCACTACCTCCTGTCCGACACAAAATGGATGGCCCAAAAAGAATGTAATACAACTTCCCTTGATACTTTTCAGTAAAATTATTGAGCAATATCGACAACCAGGACCCAAATTCAATAATTGAATCCGGTTCAGCTCCATCGATATCTTGACTTCGATTTAGAAAAAGTTCGGTTAATTTTGACCGAATTTTCATTTCCAACCCCAAATATTTTCCAGGCACATCTTTTAAAACTTTAATAATATCCTCATGAAGTGATGAATCAATCAATATCGCTGCTTTTACAATTATTCGTCTTTCTGAAAACATCCAACAATGCGTCATTCCATCCAGAATTCGGCCAAAACCACACAGATCTTTTTTCAAATGAGTATTTAAATTGCGACAAACATTGAGAAAAACTAATGCACGTTTATCGGTGCTCATTGTTATTGTTATTGATTTGATGAGAACACCATAAGCGAAGAAAGGATCTTTTTCCAAGAAGTCGTCGTCGTCGAATCGGCGTGTGCTGTTTAAGAAATCGAGATAATCCAATTCAAATCGATAATAAAATCGACAATCACAAACATATTTTTTGATGTTATTACTGAGAACTTTCGATGTAACCGCTAATGACGACAATGATTTCACTAAAATTTAATTAATTAAATCTCTCATTGACTGTTTTGTTAACTTACGATCTAAAATTGTGAAAATTCGATTATAAACTGTTGATGGAAGGGATTCTAACGTTGCGCATATTTTTAAAGGTTCTTAAAAATTATTGCCATTCGCTTCATTTTTTTTTATCATTTATTTTTTACTTGTTTTCTCCACTTCTAATATTTCACAAAGCTTATCGTCACTGTAATCTAACCTCGTTTCCTCTTCGTTTATTTTTTTATTGTTATTAACAAAATGTTGGCAATTTTCCAACTTTTGGCTGACATCGTTTTCCGAAATCGATCTTTGCCGCTTCAATGTCGGGAAAAAATTGGTAATCGGTTGGGTGGATTCCTATAAATTTTTTTATTTAGGTTTTTTCTTAAAGTATTTTTTAAGTACCGATTTCCTGCGTTTTCTTATTAATAGAGAATTTGGTGATGGCCTGTTAGACATTTTCCTAGTTTTTAACACGAATTAATTATGAAATTTTAGAGAAAAAACCATTTCAAAAAAAAACAAGTTTTCTGAGTACTGTAGCTACAAAACTTCATTTTCGGTGTAAGACTATCATTTTCAGACATCTATTTTTCCTTTATTATCGTAACGTGTATTTTTTTAATAATTTTGATTTCAAACGTTTTTCGAAATTCAAGAAATTTTCGTCGTTTTTTGTTTATTATAATAGTATTAATATGTTTCTCTATAAAAGTTAAACACATATGCCCCGCCCTTCTACTCTTTGGCGGAAGATCGAACATAGGCGCTCGTTTGATGAGTAAATAGAACGCTCTAGAATTTTCTCCAATAGTCTGCTACCTCTGCGCCTCTCGTACTCTTTCATTCACCCCCGTCATTTTTTGTCTCCGGTCCTATTCAGTGACCCAAATTCATGATAAATTAAATCCGTTTTGAGATTTCTTCATTTCAGGCTACGCCAATTTTTAATTTTTTACATTTTTTAAAATTATTTAAAATTATCTTGAATTCCGCGGTTAGTATGTAATTTTTTTTCTTTCTTTTCGTATTATTTTTAAATTGAAATGGTTTCTTTCAACACGTGATGATCTTCTCGATCTTTCTAAAATTCCTTATCTTTATTTTTAAACATTCACTAATCTCAACTTTAAAATAAGTTTTTTACAGACAAGTTTTAATTCTTATCAAATCCTAAATATGGGAAAAGATTACTATAAAGCTCTTGGAATCAGCAAGGATGCTTCTGATGATGAAATCAAAAAAGCATACCGAAAAATGGCGTTAAAGTACCATCCTGACAAAAATAAGGAGCCAGGTGCAGAGGCGAAATTCAAGGTTGCTTTTTTATAATTTTTTCTTTTGTTAGTTTAATTCTAATTCTACAGGATGTTGCCGAAGCATACGACGTGTTGTCTGATGAGAAGAAGAAAAAAGTTTACGATCAATTTGGTGAAGAAGGTCTGAAAGACGGAGGGGGAGCACCTGGTGCAAGACATGGAGGTTCAGGGGGAATGCATTATGAGTTCCGCGGGGATCCGATGAACATTTTCTCTTCATTTTTCGGAGGATCTGATCCCTTTGGGCAAAAGTAATTTTTCATTCTTGTTAAAACAGTTTTAAAAGATTGTTTCAGTATGTTTGATATTGGTGGGGGTGGCCAAAGTCAAAACGTTTTTTTCATGAATAACGGAGGCGGAATAGAAGAAGGATTGTTTGGAATGGGAGGTGGTGGACGACGCGGACCGGTTCGCCAAGACCCGGCTGTTCTTCATGATCTGGAAGTTAGTTTGGAGGATGTTTTGAAAGGAACTACAAAGAAAATGAAAATAACAAGGTTTTTTTTCATACTTAATTCTTAGATATAATTTAAAAAAAAGCTGCTTACAGAAAAGTTTTGTCGGATGGTGGTCAAAAAGTCGAAGACAAAGTTTTGACAGTAACTATCAAGCCAGGATGGAAATCTGGAACCAAAATTACATTTCCAAAAGAAGGAGATCAATATCCTGGTAGAACAGCAGCGGATATTGTCTTTGTGATTAAAGTAATTTAATACATTTTTGATAGAAAAAAACGTCACGTTCAATTTTCTTTAGGATAAAAGCCATCCGAAATTTCGACGGGAAGGAGCCGATATTCGATACACTCAGAGAATTTCCTTGAAACAAGCTCTTTGTGGTGTTGATGTTCGTATTCCAACCTTAGATGGTCCCGATTTTCCTTTGAAAATTAATGAAATTGTTAGGCCTGGAACATTACGGAGGTAAATTTCTATATCTTAAATATTTTTTAGTTAAATAACGTATTTATTTTAAGATTATCTGGAAAAGGACTTCCAAATCCTAAAAATACTTCAACTCGTGGAGATTTAATCGTCGAGTTCGACGTGGTGTTTCCTTCAATTTTATCATCGGAACAAAAATCAGCAATCGAACGTATCCTTGGTTAATTTTTTCAATTATTGTTTTTTGCCAGTGATACCCGGTTTTCTCGATTTTCTTTAAGCGGGGAATTGAGAGACGGGTCTCGTGTCCTTCTAACTTTTCCTTCTTAATTTTTATTTTTTGTTTGCTTGATTTTAATTATGCGGGTACTTTAAAACTTTCTACTCAGCATTCTCATGTCGGTTGTCGTTTTTTTAGGATTTATTCAAATTGTTCTCCTTTTCCATAAAATTCATTAAGTTTTCCAGGCAGCCTGAATGTATTTTTTTTTGTAAAATGTTGTACTAGAAATAAATTATGAATTTGAAACTTGACAAATTGGGAGAAATGTCTCCAAATGGTAGATTTATTACCAAAAGAATAGTATCGATTGATTGATTAACCACGCGGTTGAGGACGAAATGATGATAGATTTTTATCTTGTCAATGTTTTTGATCACCGTTTTTTCTCTTTTTTTTTGCAGAAATTTGATTTTTGGGCTTTGAGAGGTGTCGTCATAAAGGTTTTATTGTACTTATCTTTAATAAAACTTTACAGAAAAGATTTAAAATGTTGTGCAGAAATACGGGAAAATTCATAAAATCAGCGCGGGGGTTGATCTCGCCGGTTGTTGTTAGAAGTAGGTGAACAATTTTTTTTCTTCTTTTTTCGGAAGTATTTTCGAGACCCAAACCAGTCCTAAATCTTCACGTTCCTTTAATTAACGAAAAATGGTTATTTGCCGAAATTTTTTCAAACCATTTTCAGCTTTCAAAAATTATCTTGTTTTAAAAGAGTTAATTAAACAATTTTCCAGATAATTCGTTTTATAAAGATGCGTTCAATTTATCAAGTCAATTAACAGACGATGAGAGATCATTGATGCTTTCAGCAAGAGAATATTGCCAAGACCGTTTATTGCCACGCGTAACAGCCGCTTACAGAGCTGAAAGTAGAATCGGATTTTTATTTTATTTCTTTAACAAAAAATATATTTTTTTTTAGAATTCGATCCAACATTGATCCCAGAAATGGGAAGTATGGGACTACTTGGAGCACCGTATCAGGGATATGGTTGTGCTGGAACATCAGTGGTTGGGTATGGTTTGATTGCCCGTGAAGTTGAGCGTGTAGATTCGGGATATCGATCAATAATGAGTGTTCAAACTAGTCTTGTTATTGGACCAATTTATAATTATGGTAAGAAATAGTTTTGTGTGTTGGTGATAATTCTGGATTCATTAAACTATTTCAGGAAGCGATGCACAAAAAGAAAAATATATACCAGATTTGGCATCAGGGAAAAAAATAGGTTGTTTTGGACTCACTGAACCCAACCATGGATCAAATCCAGGTGGAATGGAAACAAAAGCAGAGTGATAATAGAAAAAAAAATGTTTCTACAATTGAAACAAATTTTTCAGCTGGGATGAAACGACGAAATCCTATAAATTGAATGGATCTAAAACGTGGATCACAAATAGTCCAGTCGCTGATGTCATGGTTGTTTGGGCCAGAAGTAGTCGTCACAATAATCGAATTAAAGGATTCATATTGGAAAAAGGGTGGAAAGGATTGACGACACCAAAAATTGAAGGAAAATTGTCATTGAGAACTTCAGTGACTGGTCAAATCGCCATGGATGATGTTTTGGTACCAGAAGAGAATTTGTTGCCAAATGTAAGTGGAATTAAATGTGCAGAGAATAAGTGAAACACGAAGTATTTTTCATAGGCTGAAGGGCTTCAAGGACCATTTGGATGTTTGAATAACGCCCGACTAGGAATCGCTTGGGGAGCTCTCGGAGCAGCCGAAGAATGCTTCCATCGAGCCAGAGAATATACATTGGAAAGAAATCAATTTGGAAGACCATTGGCACAGAATCAATTGATGCAATTGAAAATGGCAGATATGTTGACAGAAATCACATTAGGATTGCAAGGATGTTTGAGAGTTTCCCGATTAAAAGTAAAATTTTTTCTGACGAAACGAATCGTAGACACATTTTTAGGACGAGGGAAAAGTTGAAGCAGAGCAAATATCGCTGGTAAAACGAAATTCGTGTGGCAAAGCTTTAGATGTTGCCAGAAAAGCACGCGATATGCTAGGCGGAAATGGAATTGTTGACGAATATCATATAATGCGACATATGGCAAATTTAGAAACAGTCAACACCTATGAAGGAACCCACGATGTTCACGCATTGATCCTTGGTCGAGCTATAACCGGATTGAACGGATTCTTCTAACTAATCAATGAATCTAATGTATAAGTGATACTTTTTTTATTCAATAATTTTAATCTTATAAAAAATAAAATAGATATTTCAAATTTATTATTAATTATGGTATCCGTAATTTGCAGATTGCTGATTGTTGTAGGACGCCTAAAGTAAATGTTCTATGTAGTAAAGTAACAATCGCGCTCTATCAAAATGGTCACCTGTGAAAAAATGTCGAAATTTGAATTTGTCATTTCACTGTTTTGTCGGGAACGAATTGAATTGTTTAATGCGAAATCGGCTTTTTTATTGCCAAATTTTGACGCAATACTCTGACGTGATCCACCAAATTGTGGTGCGAGCTGGAGTTGCGGCTTTCGCTGATATCGTCCGACGTTTCTCATTGACGGCGGACTGAAAAGTGTGGCGGTTGCCGGCGATGGTGCGACGACATCTTCATCAATGATTCGAAGCTCGACCGGCAATAATTGGAGATCGTCCATTTCGGATAGAAGATCGGTTGGAATCTGAATTCCGAGACCTTGAACAATATCCATGTTTTGCTTTAGATAAAGCATCAAAAGAACTTCTTGTTGCTCAATCGGATCAGCGATTTGTGGAGAATCTACAAAAACCAAAAAAAGGATTCGAATATCCGAAGACCCTAAACGTTCTCACCTTGCTGAATCAATCGATTGATCGACGTTTGAGACTGCGAATGTTTGTCGCCAAACTTTGAAATTCCATATTCTTCGTGATTTGCGATCGGATGCGATTGCTGATTAGCTGGCATCTGAACTGCCGCCGCTTGTCGCATTTGAATCATGTCGGATTTTGGTGGAAGCGGTGGCGCGATGCTCAATGAACACACCGAATCGCGACGACCTAGAAATGTGTAATTGCATTGAAATTTTTCAAATTCCGTTTTTATTTTCTCTCTCTCTTTCTTTCTCTCTCTCTCTCTCTCTCTCTCTCAGTTTTTTTCCAAACTGCGTATCACAATGTACATATTAAGTGCTGACACGCAGCGAAATTCCCATTTCATGTCTCAACCCGAAAAGTCGCTTAAATTGGTTTTCAGTGAGAAATCAACTCACTGTTCGACACCGATCGCCAGTCTCGTTGCGATGCATTCTCGAAAAACTCTCGCGACGTTGCAATATTCGCAATTGATTCGCGTGAGACGGCCGACTTGATTTGCTCCGAATCGTACCTGAAAATCGGGTTGCGGGCAGATTTTTTTTTTGGCTTAAAATCACCATGGTTTATAGTCGACTTGCATGTTGAGTGAATCCAAGCTTTTTCCTTTTGATAATCTCGAATTCGAACCACCACTGAAAATTGTCGCTTCTTCTTGAATTTCTTTCTGAAATTCATTTGATCTTTTTTTCGTCACCTTCTCTTCTCACCTGAACAACGACAGCTTCTCGTTGCGTCTCCTCCATTTTTTTCAGCCTCTCTTCGGGAATCCGACTGTCCACTGGAATTTGAACGCAATTCGAAGCGATCAGCGACGCCGACAGCGCGTCGGTCGATCGCCATTTCGGAAATCCGTAGCTTTTTGGCCGCTGCCGCCGCTTTTCGTCGTCGGCTCGCATTTTTTGCTCAATCTCAATGTTTCGCTGCCAGTAGCCGCGTATCGGATTTGTGTGACGACTCGATGAGCCGTTAACAACTCGTCCTTCCATCGCTCGACCCGACCAACTTTCAAAGTCTGAATTTTTTTTTGTTGTAAAATTGATATTTTTTTCAACGAGACGATCCCGTCTAGGATCAGAAAGGCCTAAGATCCGAAATCGAAAACAAAAAAAAAAACAAATTAAAAAATAAAGTCACAAATTTCTCAAGGCTCATGAAAAATTTGCGTCAATGGTCGGTCGATCTGTCATTTTGTTTGCATTCTACGATGCTCCGCAATGACTAAAATCGATAACATTTAATTAATTTTGTTTCTACGTTGCCGCAAAGTGTTGTTAAACAAAAATGCGGGAAGAAACAGAAGAAAAAAAAGTTGCATCGGATTATTATTTTTTTCCATGCTTCTCTCTCGTCCTCTCCTCTCACAGCCTGTTCTTTCGTCTTTTTTTATTTGTATTTTGTTGTGTCAACAAGTCATTGCGGAGTCTCGTAATTCGTTCACCTTTTTGTTGCCGCATCTGAAAAAAAAAACAGTGAAAGGAAATGTTCATTTTCATTGAATCATTTCTTCCGAATACTTTTGGAATCAGCTCCTTCATCGGTTTCATCTCATTGGGATTTGTCGTTGTCGCCGTCGCTGATGTTATTCGAATCAATGTTCCGTTGTTCGTCGCCTCGCGTTGTAGTTCTCGTGGACTTCTGCTGAGCAAAAAGATTCCTATGCTGGCAAAAAAGGTCAAGCTCAAAACTCACCCGAGTGGAATCATTGTCACATGATTGTTGGCAGAGATCATCGAATCAGAATCTCGAACTTTTTTCAATGACGAATAAATCTCTTCTTCGGGTCGATAATTTTTGAGAGTCGCAAGTGGTTTCGAATAATTTACACAAAACATTCGTGGCTTCGTTGTGGCATCTGAATGTTTTAAATTATCCATTGGTACTGTATGTAACTGCACACACAGCACAACTAGAAAATATTAATTCTGCAGTACTTTTTGATCGCATCCGACTCTCTCAAAAAGTACTGAAAACCATTTTTGAGCGAAAACAAAAACAACGAACCTATCTGAAACGGTGCAGTCGATGGCATCAGTCGAAGAATCAACCGACATGTAAAATCAACAAACTTTCACTTTCTTTCTCCAACCAAAAAATAATGAGGGAGCTCAAGACAAAAAAAAGGATGCTCAATTAGGAGTGGGGCAGGAATGAAAAAAGGGGGGGAGGAACAGAAAGAAATGGGGAAGACTTCGGCTCATCATTTCTTGCGTGAAGTGGCTGGCTGCCGCGCTAGCGTCTCCACCTGCCTGAAATAGCGGTAAATGTTGTTGGAGACGGTAGACAAAATTTCTGGCCCGAGCACTCAACAGAAAAGCTGTGATAAGACGCAGAAAGAAGCGGAGGAAAAGTCGTATGCACAAACAGACGAAAAGGAGAACGATGATCGTAGGGAAGTGATCTTCACTAACGATCAGGGGAGGATTCGGAACTTTGAGAGAGGAAAGACGGAGAGAAAAAGGAGCAAGAAGAATGTTTGAAGAGAATTTCCTGCTTCGTTTTATCAATGATTTCATTACAAAAACCGTTACAAAGCTTCAAACGAACAAGGAAACTGAAAAATGAATTCAGATATCGCCAAAACCAATCGGTGAACGAGAGAGTGTTGCAAACGAAGAGACTTAGATCTTCGTTACCAAAATTATTGAAAAATTCTGAATTTTAAAAGATTTCGTTTTTTTTTCCATTTTGACAAAATGATTTTCGAATTGTTGTGGCCCCTACAGGGTGAACGAGAGAGTGTTGCAAACGAAGAGACTTAGATCTTCGTTATATTTTGTCGATTTTTGTCATTTTAAAATGAATTTTTCGGAATAAAATTATGATATTCTTTGCCTTCACAATCTGATCTTTCCAATGATACCAAAATTATTGAAAAATTCTGAATTTTTAAAGATTTCGTTTTTTTTTCCATTTTGACAAAATGATTTTCGAATTGTTGTGGCCCCTACAGGGTGAACGAGAGAGTGTTGCAAACGAAGAGACTTAGATCTTCGTTATATTTTGTCGATTTTTGTCATTTTAAAATGAATTTTTCGGAATAAAATTATGATATTCTTTGTCTTCACAATCTGATCTTTCCAATGATACCAAAATTACTGAAAAATTCTGAATTTTAAAAGATTTCGTTTTTTTTTCCATTTTGACAAAATGATTTTCGAATTGTTGTGGCCCCTACAGGGTGAACGAGAGAGTGTTGCAAACGAAGAGACTTAGATCTTCGTTATATTTTGTCGATTTTTGTCATTTTAAAATGAATTTTTCGGAATAAAATTATGATATTCTTTGTCTTCACAATCTGATCTTTCCAATGATATCAAAATTACTGAAAAATTCTGAATTTTAAAAGATTTCGTTTTTTTTTCCATTTTGACAAAATGATTTTCGAATTGTTGTGGCCCCTACAGGGTGAACGAGAGAGTGTTGCAAACGAAGAGACTTAGATCTTCGTTATATTTTGTCGATTTTTGTCATTTTAAAATGAATTTTTCGGAATAAAATTATGATATTCTTTGTCTTCACAATCTGATCTTTCCAATGATACCAAAATTACTGAAAAATTCTGAATTTTAAAAGATTTCGTTTTTTTTTCCATTTTGACAAAATGATTTTCGAATTGTTGTGGCCCCTACAGGGTGAACGAGAGAGTGTTGCAAACGAAGAGACTTAGATCTTCGTTATATTTTGTCGATTTTTGTCATTTTAAAATGAATTTTTCGGAATAAAATTATGATATTCTTTGTCTTCACAATCTGATCTTTCCAATGATACCAAAATTACTGAAAAATTCTGAATTTTAAAAGATTTCGTTTTTTTTTTCCATTTTGACAAAATGATTTTCGAATTGTTGTGGCCCCTACAGGGTGAACGAGAGAGTGTTGCAAACGAAGAGACTTAGATCTTCGTTATATTTTGTCGATTTTTGTCATTTTAAAATGAATTTTTCGGAATAAAATTATGATATTCTTTGTCTTCACAATCTGATCTTTCCAATGATATCAAAATTACTGAAAAATTCTGAATTTTAAAAGATTTCGTTTTTTTTTCCATTTTGACAAAATGATTTTCGAATTGTTGTGGCCCCTACAGGGTGAACGAGAGAGTGTTGCAAATGAAGAGACTTAGATCTTCGTTATATTTTGTCGATTTTTGTCATTTTAAAATGAATTTTTCGGAATAAAATTATGATATTCTTTGTCTTCACAATCTGATCTTTCCAATGATACCAAAATTACTGAAAAATTCTGAATTTTAAAAGATTTCGTTTTTTTTTTCCATTTTGACAAAATGATTTTCGAATTGTTGTGGCCCCTACAGGGTGAACGAGAGAGTGTTGCAAATGAAGAGACTTAGATCTTCGTTATATTTTGTCGATTTTTGTCATTTTAAAATGAATTTTTCGGAATAAAATTATGATATTCTTTGTCTTCACAATCTGATCTTTCCAATGATACCAAAATTATTGAAAAATTCTGAATTTTTAAAGATTTCGTTTTTTTTTCCATTTTGACAAAATGATTTTCGAATTGTTGTGGCCCCTACAGGGTGAACGAGAGAGTGTTGCAAATGAAGAGACTTAGATCTTCGTTATATTTTGTCGATTTTTGTCATTTTAAAATGAATTTTTCGGAATAAAATTATGATATTCTTTGTCTTCACAATCTGATCTTTCCAATGATACCAAAATTATTGAAAAATTCTGAATTTTAAAAGATTTCGTTTTTTTTTCCATTTTGACAAAATGATTTTCGAATTGTTGTGGCCCCTACAGGGTGAACGAGAGAGTGTTGCAAATGAAGAGACTTAGATCTTCGTTATATTTTGTCGATTTTTGTCATTTTAAAATGAATTTTTCGGAATAAAATTATGATATTCTTTGTCTTCACAATCTGATCTTTCCAATGATACCAAAATTATTGAAAAATTCTGAATTTTTAAAGATTTCGTTTTTTTTTTCCATTTTGACAAAATGATTTTCGAATTGTTGTGGCCCCTACAGGGTGAACGAGAGAGTGTTGCAAATGAAGAGACTTAGATCTTCGTTATATTTTGTCGATTTTTGTCATTTTAAAATGAATTTTTCGGAATAAAATTATGATATTCTTTGCCTTCACAATCTGATCTTTCCAATGATACCAAAATTATTGAAAAATTCTGAATTTTTAAAGATTTCGTTTTTTTTTCCATTTTGACAAAATGATTTTCGAATTGTTGTGGCCCCTACAGGGTGAACGAGAGAGTGTTGCAAACGAAGAGACTTAGATCTTCGTTATATTTTGTCGATTTTTGTCATTTTAAAATGAATTTTTCGGAATAAAATTATGATATTCTTTGCCTTCACAATCTGATCTTTCCAATGATACCAAAATTATTGAAAAATTCTGAATTTTTAAAGATTTCGTTTTTTTTTCCATTTTGACAAAATGATTTTCGAATTGTTGTGGCCCCTACAGGGTGAACGAGAGAGTGTTGCAAACGAAGAGACTTAGATCTTCGTTATATTTTGTCGATTTTTGTCATTTTAAAATGAATTTTTCGGAATAAAATTATGATATTCTTTGCCTTCACAATCTGATCTTTCCAATGATACCAAAATTATTGAAAAATTCTGAATTTTTAAAGATTTCGTTTTTTTTTCCATTTTGACAAAATGATTTTCGAATTGTTGTGGCCCCTACAGGGTGAACGAGAGAGTGTTGCAAATGAAGAGACTTAGATCTTCGTTATATTTTGTCGATTTTTGTCATTTTAAAATGAATTTTTCGGAATAAAATTATGATATTCTTTGTCTTCACAATCTGATCTTTCCAATGATACCAAAATTATTGAAAAATTCTGAATTTTTAAAGATTTCGTTTTTTTTTTCCATTTTGACAAAATGATTTTCGAATTGTTGTGGCCCCTACAGGGTGAACGAGAGAGTGTTGCAAATGAAGAGACTTAGATCTTCGTTATATTTTGTCGATTTTTGTCATTTTAAAATGAATTTTTCGGAATAAAATTATGATATTCTTTGTCTTCACAATCTGATCTTTCCAATGATACCAAAATTATTGAAAAATTCTGAATTTTTAAAGATTTCGTTTTTTTTTCCATTTTGACAAAATGATTTTCGAATTGTTGTGGCCCCTACAGGGTGAACGAGAGAGTGTTGCAATTGAAGAGACTTAGATCTTCGTTGTACTTTTTCGATTTTTGTCATTTTAAAATGAATTTTTCGGAATAAAATTATGATATTCTTTGCCTTCACAATCTGATCTTTCCAATGATATCAAAATTACTGAAAAATTCTGAATTTTAAAAGATTTCGTTTTTTTTTTCCATTTTGAAAAAATGATTTTCGAATTGTTGTGGCCCCTACAGGGTGAACGAGAGAGTGTTGCAATTGAAGAGACTTAGATCTTCGTTGTACTTTTTCGATTTTTGTCATTTTAAAATGAATTTTTCGGAATAAAATTATGATATTCTTTGTCTTCACAATCTGATCTTTCCAATGATATCAAAATTACTGAAAAATTCTGAATTTTAAAAGATTTCGTTTTTTTTTCCATTTTGACAAAATGATTTTCGAATTGTTGTGGCCCCTACAGGGTGAACGAGAGAGTGTTGCAAATGAAGAGACTTAGATCTTCGTTATATTTTGTCGATTTTTGTCATTTTAAAATGACTTTTTCGGAATAAAATTATGATATTCTTTGTCTTCACAATCTGATCTTTCCAATGATACCAAAATTATTGAAAAATTCTGAATTTTAAAAGATTTCGTTTTTTTTTCCATTTTGACAAAATGATTTTCGAATTGTTGTGGCCCCTACAGGGTGAACGAGAGAGTGTTGCAAATGAAGAGACTTAGATCTTCGTTATATTTTGTCGATTTTTGTCATTTTAAAATGAATTTTTCGGAATAAAATTATGATATTCTTTGTCTTCACAATCTGATCTTTCCAATGATACCAAAATTATTGAAAAATTCTGAATTTTAAAAGATTTCGTTTTTTTTTCCATTTTGACAAAATGATTTTCGAATTGTTGTGGCCCCTACAGGGTGAACGAGAGAGTGTTGCAAATGAAGAGACTTAGATCTTCGTTATATTTTGTCGATTTTTGTCATTTTAAAATGAATTTTTCGGAATAAAATTATGATATTCTTTGTCTTCACAATCTGATCTTTCCAATGATACCAAAATTATTGAAAAATTCTGAATTTTTAAAGATTTCGTTTTTTTTTTCCATTTTGACAAAATGATTTTCGAATTGTTGTGGCCCCTACAGGGTGAACGAGAGAGTGTTGCAATTGAAGAGACTTAGATCTTCGTTGTACTTTTTCGATTTTTGTCATTTTAAAATGAATTTTTCGGAATAAAATTATGATATTCTTTGTCTTCACAATCTGATCTTTCCAATGATATCAAAATTACTGAAAAATTCTGAATTTTAAAAGATTTCGTTTTTTTTTCCATTTTGACAAAATGATTTTCGAATTGTTGTGGCCCCTACAGGGTGAACGAGAGAGTGTTGCAATTGAAGAGACTTAGATCTTCGTTGTACTTTTTCGATTTTTGTCATTTTAAAATGAATTTTTCGGAATAAAATTATGATATTCTTTGTCTTCACAATCTGATCTTTCCAATGATATCAAAATTACTGAAAAATTCTGAATTTTAAAAGATTTCGTTTTTTTTTTCCATTTTGACAAAATGATTTTCGAATTGTTGTGGCCCCTACAGGGTGAACGAGAGAGTGTTGCAATTGAAGAGACTTAGATCTTCGTTGTACTTTTTCGATTTTTGTCATTTTAAAATGAATTTTTCGGAATAAAATTATGATATTCTTTGTCTTCACAATCTGATCTTTCCAATGATATCAAAATTACTGAAAAATTCTGAATTTTAAAAGATTTCGTTTTTTTTTCCATTTTGACAAAATGATTTTCGAATTGTTGTGGCCCCTACAGGGTGAACGAGAGAGTGTTGCAATTGAAGAGACTTAGATCTTCGTTGTACTTTTTCGATTTTTGTCATTTTAAAATGAATTTTTCGGAATAAAATTATGATATTCTTTGTCTTCACAATCTGATCTTTCCAATGATATCAAAATTACTGAAAAATTCTGAATTTTAAAAGATTTCGTTTTTTTTTTCCATTTTGACAAAATGATTTTCGAATTGTTGTGGCCCCTACAGGGTGAACGAGAGAGTGTTGCAATTGAAGAGACTTAGATCTTCGTTGTACTTTTTCGATTTTTGTCATTTTAAAATGAATTTTTCGGAATAAAATTATGATATTCTTTGTCTTCACAATCTGATCTTTCCAATGATATCAAAATTACTGAAAAATTCTGAATTTTAAAAGATTTCGTTTTTTTTTTCCATTTTGACAAAATGATTTTCGAATTGTTGTGGCCCCTACAGGGTGAACGAGAGAGTGTTGCAATTGAAGAGACTTAGATCTTCGTTGTACTTTTTCGATTTTTGTCATTTTAAAATGAATTTTTCGGAATAAAATTATGATATTCTTTGTCTTCACAATCTGATCTTTCCAATGATATCAAAATTACTGAAAAATTCTGAATTTTAAAAGATTTCGTTTTTTTTTCCATTTTGACAAAATGATTTTCGAATTGTTGTGGCCCCTACAGGGTGAACGAGAGAGTGTTGCAATTGAAGAGACTTAGATCTTCGTTGTACTTTTTCGATTTTTGTCATTTTAAAATGAATTTTTCGGAATAAAATTATGATATTCTTTGCCTTCACAATCTGATCTTTCCAATGATATCAAAATTACTGAAAAATTCTGAATTTTAAAAGATTTCGTTTTTTTTTTCCATTTTGACAAAATGATTTTCGAATTGTTGTGGCCCCTACAGGGTGAACGAGAGAGTGTTGCAATTGAAGAGACTTAGATCTTCGTTGTACTTTTTCGATTTTTGTCATTTTAAAATGAATTTTTCGGAATAAAATTATGATATTCTTTGTCTTCACAATCTGATCTTTCCAATGATATCAAAATTACTGAAAAATTCTGAATTTTAAAAGATTTCGTTTTTTTTTCCATTTTGACAAAATGATTTTCGAATTGTTGTGGCCCCTACAGGGTGAACGAGAGAGTGTTGCAATTGAAGAGACTTAGATCTTCGTTGTACTTTTTCGATTTTTGTCATTTTAAAATGAATTTTTCGGAATAAAATTATGATATTCTTTGCCTTCATAATCTGATCTTTCCAATGATATCAAAATTACTGAAAAATTCTGAATTTTAAAAGATTTCGTTTTTTTTTTCCATTTTGAAAAAATGATTTTCGAATTGTTGTGGCCCCTACAGGGTGAACGAGAGAGTGTTGCAATTGAAGAGACTTAGATCTTCGTTGTACTTTTTCGATTTTTGTCATTTTAAAATGAATTTTTCGGAATAAAATTATAATATTCTTTGCCTTCACAATCTGATCTTTCCAATGATATCAAAATTACTGAAAAATTCTGAATTTTAAAAGATTTCGTTTTTTTTTTCCATTTTGACAAAATGATTTTCGAATTGTTGTGGCCCCTACAGGGTGAACGAGAGAGTGTTGCAAATGAAGAGACTTAGATCTTCGTTGTACTTTTTCGATTTTTGTCATTTTAAAATGAATTTTTCGGAATAAAATTATGATATTCTTTGCCTTCACAATCTGATCTTTCCAATGATATCAAAATTACTGAAAAATTCTGAATTTTAAAAGATTTCGTTTTTTTTTCCATTTTGACAAAATGATTTTCGAATTGTTGTGGCCCCTACAGGGTGAACGAGAGAGTGTTGCAATTGAAGAGACTTAGATCTTCGTTGTACTTTTTCGATTTTTGTCATTTTAAAATGAATTTTTCGGAATAAAATTATGATATTCTTTGCCTTCATAATCTGATCTTTCCAATGATATCAAAATTACTGAAAAATTCTGAATTTTAAAAGATTTCGTTTTTTTTTCCATTTTGAAAAAATGATTTTCGAATTGTTGTGGCCCCTACAGGGTGAACGAGAGAGTGTTGCAATTGAAGAGACTTAGATCTTCGTTGTACTTTTTCGATTTTTGTCATTTTAAAATGAATTTTTCGGAATAAAATTATGATATTCTTTGTCTTCACAATCTGATCTTTCCAATGATATCAAAATTACTGAAAAATTCTGAATTTTAAAAGATTTCGTTTTTTTTTTCCATTTTGACAAAATGATTTTCGAATTGTTGTGGCCCCTACAGGGTGAACGAGAGAGTGTTGCAAATGAAGAGACTTAGATCTTCGTTATATTTTGTCGATTTTTGTCATTTTAAAATGAATTTTTCGGAATAAAATTATGATATTCTTTGTCTTCACAATCTGATCTTTCCAATGATATCAAAATTACTGAAAAATTCTGAATTTTAAAAGATTTCGTTTTTTTTTCCATTTTGACAAAATGATTTTCGAATTGTTGTGGCCCCTACAGGGTGAACGAGAGAGTGTTGCAAATGAAGAGACTTAGATCTTCGTTATATTTTGTCGATTTTTGTCATTTTAAAATGAATTTTTCGGAATAAAATTATGATATTCTTTGTCTTCACAATCTGATCTTTCCAATGATACCAAAATTATTGAAAAATTCTGAATTTTAAAAGATTTCGTTTTTTTTTTCCATTTTGACAAAATGATTTTCGAATTGTTGTGGCCCCTACAGGGTGAACGAGAGAGTGTTGCAAATGAAGAGACTTAGATCTTCGTTATATTTTGTCGATTTTTGTCATTTTAAAATGAATTTTTCGGAATAAAATTATGATATTCTTTGTCTTCACAATCTGATCTTTCCAATGATACCAAAATTATTGAAAAATTCTGAATTTTTAAAGATTTCGTTTTTTTTTCCATTTTGACAAAATGATTTTCGAATTGTTGTGGCCCCTACAGGGTGAACGAGAGAGTGTTGCAATTGAAGAGACTTAGATCTTCGTTGTACTTTTTCGATTTTTGTCATTTTAAAATGAATTTTTCGGAATAAAATTATGATATTCTTTGCCTTCACAATCTGATCTTTCCAATGATATCAAAATTACTGAAAAATTCTGAATTTTAAAAGATTTCGTTTTTTTTTCCATTTTGAAAAAATGATTTTCGAATTGTTGTGGCCCCTACAGGGTGAACGAGAGAGTGTTGCAATTGAAGAGACTTAGATCTTCGTTGTACTTTTTCGATTTTTGTCATTTTAAAATGAATTTTTCGGAATAAAATTATGATATTCTTTGTCTTCATAATCTGATCTTTCCAATGATATCAAAATTACTGAAAAATTCTGAATTTTAAAAGATTTCGTTTTTTTTTCCATTTTGACAAAATGATTTTCGAATTGTTGTGGCCCCTACAGGGTGAACGAGAGAGTGTTGCAATTGAAGAGACTTAGATCTTCGTTGTACTTTTTCGATTTTTGTCATTTTAAAATGAATTTTTCGGAATAAAATTATGATATTCTTTGCCTTCATAATCTGATCTTTCCAATGATATCAAAATTACTGAAAAATTCTGAATTTTAAAAGATTTCGTTTTTTTTTCCATTTTGAAAAAATGATTTTCGAATTGTTGTGGCCCCTACAGGGTGAACGAGAGAGTGTTGCAATTGAAGAGACTTAGATCTTCGTTGTACTTTTTCGATTTTTGTCATTTTAAAATGAATTTTTCGGAATAAAATTATGATATTCTTTGCCTTCACAATCTGATCTTTCCAATGATATCAAAATTACTGAAAAATTCTGAATTTTAAAAGATTTCGTTTTTTTTTCCATTTTGACAAAATGATTTTCGAATTGTTGTGGCCCCTACAGGGTGAACGAGAGAGTGTTGCAATTGAAGAGACTTAGATCTTCGTTGTACTTTTTCGATTTTTGTCATTTTAAAATGAATTTTTCGGAATAAAATTATGATATTCTTTGCCTTCATAATCTGATCTTTCCAATGATATCAAAATTACTGAAAAATTCTGAATTTTAAAAGATTTCGTTTTTTTTTTCCATTTTGAAAAAATGATTTTCGAATTGTTGTGGCCCCTACAGGGTGAACGAGAGAGTGTTGCAAATGAAGAGACTTAGATCTTCGTTATATTTTGTCGATTTTTGTCATTTTAAAATGAATTTTTCGGAATAAAATTATGATATTCTTTGCCTTCATAATCTGATCTTTCCAATGATATCAAAATTACTGAAAAATTCTGAATTTTAAAAGATTTCGTTTTTTTTTCCATTTTGACAAAATGATTTTCGAATTGTTGTGGCCCCTACAGGGTGAACGAGAGAGTGTTGCAATTGAAGAGACTTAGATCTTCGTTGTACTTTTTCGATTTTTGTCATTTTAAAATGAATTTTTCGGAATAAAATTATGATATTCTTTGCCTTCACAATCTGATCTTTCCAATGATATCAAAATTACTGAAAAATTCTGAATTTTAAAAGATTTCGTTTTTTTTTTCCATTTTGACAAAATGATTTTCGAATTGTTGTGGCCCCTACAGGGTGAACGAGAGAGTGTTGCAATTGAAGAGACTTAGATCTTCGTTGTACTTTTTCGATTTTTGTCATTTTAAAATGAATTTTTCGGAATAAAATTATGATATTCTTTGCCTTCATAATCTGATCTTTCCAATGATATCAAAATTACTGAAAAATTCTGAATTTTAAAAGATTTCGTTTTTTTTTCCATTTTGAAAAAATGATTTTCGAATTGTTGTGGCCCCTACAGGGTGAACGAGAGAGTGTTGCAAATGAAGAGACTTAGATCTTCGTTATATTTTGTCGATTTTTGTCATTTTAAAATGAATTTTTCGGAATAAAATTATGATATTCTTTGCCTTCATAATCTGATCTTTCCAATGATATCAAAATTACTGAAAAATTCTGAATTTTAAAAGATTTCGTTTTTTTTTCCATTTTGACAAAATGATTTTCGAATTGTTGTGGCCCCTACAGGGTGAACGAGAGAGTGTTGCAATTGAAGAGACTTAGATCTTCGTTGTACTTTTTCGATTTTTGTCATTTTAAAATGAATTTTTCGGAATAAAATTATGATATTCTTTGCCTTCATAATCTGATCTTTCCAATGATATCAAAATTACTGAAAAATTCTGAATTTTAAAAGATTTCGTTTTTTTTTCCATTTTGAAAAAATGATTTTCGAATTGTTGTGGCCCCTACAGGGTGAACGAGAGAGTGTTGCAAATGAAGAGACTTAGATCTTCGTTATATTTTGTCGATTTTTGTCATTTTAAAATGAATTTTTCGGAATAAAATTATGATATTCTTTGCCTTCATAATCTGATCTTTCCAATGATATCAAAATTACTGAAAAATTCTGAATTTTAAAAGATTTCGTTTTTTTTTCCATTTTGACAAAATGATTTTCGAATTGTTGTGGCCCCTACAGGGTGAACGAGAGAGTGTTGCAATTGAAGAGACTTAGATCTTCGTTGTACTTTTTCGATTTTTGTCATTTTAAAATGAATTTTTCGGAATAAAATTATGATATTCTTTGCCTTCATAATCTGATCTTTCCAATGATATCAAAATTACTGAAAAATTCTGAATTTTAAAAGATTTCGTTTTTTTTTCCATTTTGACAAAATGATTTTCGAATTGTTGTGGCCCCCACAGGGTGAACGAGAGAGTGTTGCAAATGAAGAGACTTAGATCTTCGTTGTACTTTTTCGATTTTTGTCATTTTAAAATGAATTTTTCGGAATAAAATTATGATATTCTTTGTCTTCACAATCTGATCTTTCCAATGATATCAAAATTACTGAAAAATTCTGAATTTTAAAAGATTTCGTTTTTTTTTCCATTTTGACAAAATGATTTTCGAATTGTTGTGGCCCCCACAGGGTGAACGAGAGAGTGTTGCAAATGAAGAGACTTAGATCTTCGTTGTACTTTTTCGATTTTTGTCATTTTAAAATGAATTTTTCGGAATAAAATTATGATATTCTTTGCCTTCATAATCTGATCTTTCCAATGATATCAAAATTACTGAAAAATTCTGAATTTTAAAAGATTTCGTTTTTTTTTCCATTTTGACAAAATGATTTTCGAATTGTTGTGGCCCCCACAGGGTGAACGAGAGAGTGTTGCAATTGAAGAGACTTAGATCTTCGTTGTACTTTTTCGATTTTTGTCATTTTAAAATGAATTTTTCGGAATAAAATTATGATATTCTTTGCCTTCATAATCTGATCTTTCCAATGATATCAAAATTACTGAAAAATTCTGAATTTTAAAAGATTTCGTTTTTTTTTTCCATTTTGACAAAATGATTTTCGAATTGTTGTGGCCCCTACAGGGTGAACGAGAGAGTGTGCCAAATGAAGAGACTTAGACTTTTGTTATATTTTGTCGATTTTTGTGATTTTAAAATGAATTTTTCGGAATAAAATTATGATATTCTTTGCCTTCATAATCTGATCTTTCCAATGATATCAAAATTACTGAAAAATTCTGAATTTTAAAAGATTTCGTTTTTTTTTCCATTTTGACAAAATGATTTTCGAATTGTTGTGGCCCCTACAGGGTGAACGAGAGAGTGTGCCAAATGAAGAGACTTAGACTTTTGTTATATTTTGTCGATTTTTGTGATTTTAAAATGAATTTTTCGGAATAAAATTATGATATTCTTTGCCTTCATAATCTGATCTTTCCAATGATATCAAAATTACTGAAAAATTCTGAATTTTAAAAGATTTCGTTTTTTTTTCCATTTTGACAAAATGATTTTCGAATTGTTGTGGCCCCTACAGGGTGAACGAGAGAGTGTTGCAATTGAAGAGACTTAGATCTTCGTTGTACTTTTTCGATTTTTGTCATTTTAAAATGAATTTTTCGGAATAAAATTATGATATTCTTTGCCTTCATAATCTGATCTTTCCAATGATATCAAAATTACTGAAAAATTCTGAATTTTAAAAGATTTCGTTTTTTTTTCCATTTTGACAAAATGATTTTCGAATTGTTGTGGCCCCTACAGGGTGAACGAGAGAGTGTTGCAATTGAAGAGACTTAGATCTTCGTTGTACTTTTTCGATTTTTGTCATTTTAAAATGAATTTTTCGGAATAAAATTATGATATTCTTTGCCTTCATAATCTGATCTTTCCAATGATATCAAAATTACTGAAAAATTCTGAATTTTAAAAGATTTCGTTTTTTTTTTCCATTTTGACAAAATGATTTTCGAATTGTTGTGGCCCCTACAGGGTGAACGAGAGAGTGTGCCGAGTGAAGATACTTAGATCTTCGTTATGTTTTGTCGATTTTTGTCATTTTAAAATGAATTTTTCGGAATAAAATTATGATATTCTTTGTCTTCACAATCTGATCTTTCCAATGATACCAAAATTATTGAAAAATTCTGAATTTTAAAAGATTTCGTTTTTTTTTCCATTTTGACAAAATGATTTTCGAATTGTTGTGGCCCCTACAGGGTGAACGAGAGAGTGTGCCGAGTGAAGATACTTAGATCTTCGTTATGTTTTGTCGATTTTTGTCATTTTAAAATGAATTTTTCGGAATAAAATTATGATATTCTTTGCCTTCATAATCTGATCTTTCCAATGATATCAAAATTACTGAAAAATTCTGAATTTTAAAAGATTTCGTTTTTTTTTCCATTTTGACAAAATGATTTTCGAATTGTTGTGGCCCCTACAGGGTGAACGAGAGAGTGTGCCGAGTGAAGATACTTAGATCTTCGTTATGTTTTGTCGATTTTTGTCATTTTAAAATGAATTTTTCGGAATAAAATTATGATATTCTTTGTCTTCACAATCTGATCTTTCCAATGATATCAAAATTACTGAAAAATTCTGAATTTTAAAAGATTTCGTTTTTTTTTTCCATTTTGACAAAATGATTTTCGAATTGTTGTGGCCCCTACAGGGTGAACGAGAGAGTGTTGCAAATGAAGAGACTTAGATCTTCGTTATACTTTTTCGATTTTTGTCATTTTAAAATGAATTTTTCGGAATAAAATTATGATATTCTTTGCCTTCATAATCTGATCTTTCCAATGATATCAAAATTACTGAAAAATTCTGAATTTTAAAAGATTTCGTTTTTTTTTCCATTTTGACAAAATGATTTTCGAATTGTTGTGGCCCCTACAGGGTGAACGAGAGAGTGTTGCAAATGAAGAGACTTAGATCTTCGTTATACTTTTTCGATTTTTGTCATTTTAAAATGAATTTTTCGGAATAAAATTATGATATTCTTTGCCTTCATAATCTGATCTTTCCAATGATATCAAAATTACTGAAAAATTCTGAATTTTAAAAGATTTCGTTTTTTTTTTCCATTTTGACAAAATGATTTTCGAATTGTTGTGGCCCCTACAGGGTGAACGAGAGAGTGTTGCAAATGAAGAGACTTAGATCTTCGTTATACTTTTTCGATTTTTGTCATTTTAAAATGAATTTTTCGGAATAAAATTATGATATTCTTTGCCTTCATAATCTGATCTTTCCAATGATATCAAAATTACTGAAAAATTCTGAATTTTAAAAGATTTCGTTTTTTTTTCCATTTTGACAAAATGATTTTCGAATTGTTGTGGCCCCTACAGGGTGAACGAGAGAGTGTTGCAAATGAAGAGACTTAGATCTTCGTTATACTTTTTCGATTTTTGTCATTTTAAAATGAATTTTTCGGAATAAAATTATGATATTCTTTGCCTTCATAATCTGATCTTTCCAATGATATCAAAATTACTGAAAAATTCTGAATTTTAAAAGATTTCGTTTTTTTTTCCATTTTGACAAAATGATTTTCGAATTGTTGTGGCCCCTACAGGGTGAACGAGAGAGTGTTGCAATTGAAGAGACTTAGATCTTCGTTGTACTTTTTCGATTTTTGTCATTTTAAAATGAATTTTTCGGAATAAAATTATGATATTCTTTGCCTTCATAATCTGATCTTTCCAATGATATCAAAATTACTGAAAAATTCTGAATTTTAAAAGATTTCGTTTTTTTTTCCATTTTGACAAAATTATTTTCGAATTGTTGTGGCCCCTACAGGGTGAACGAGAGAGTGTTGCAAATGAAGAGACTTAGATCTTCGTTATACTTTTTCGATTTTTGTCATTTTAAAATGAATTTTTCGGAATAAAATTATGATATTCTTTGCCTTCATAATCTGATCTTTCCAATGATATCAAAATTACTGAAAAATTCTGAATTTTAAAAGATTTCGTTTTTTTTTCCATTTTGACAAAATGATTTTCGAATTGTTGTGGCCCCTACAGGGTGAACGAGAGAGTGTGCCGAGTGAAGATACTTAGATCTTCGTTATGTTTTGTCGATTTTTGTCATTTTAAAATGAATTTTTCGGAATAAAATTATGATATTCTTTGCCTTCATAATCTGATCTTTCCAATGATATCAAAATTACTGAAAAATTCTGAATTTTAAAAGATTTCGTTTTTTTTTCCATTTTGACAAAATGATTTTCGAATTGTTGTGGCCCCTACAGGGTGAACGAGAGAGTGTTGCAAATGAAGAGACTTAGATCTTCGTTATACTTTTTCGATTTTTGTCATTTTAAAATGAATTTTTCGGAATAAAATTATGATATTCTTTGCCTTCATAATCTGATCTTTCCAATGATATCAAAATTACTGAAAAATTCTGAATTTTAAAAGATTTCGTTTTTTTTTCCATTTTGACAAAATGATTTTCGAATTGTTGTGGCCCCTACAGGGTGAACGAGAGAGTGTTGCAAATGAAGAGACTTAGATCTTCGTTATACTTTTTCGATTTTTGTCATTTTAAAATGAATTTTTCGGAATAAAATTATGATATTCTTTGCCTTCATAATCTGATCTTTCCAATGATATCAAAATTACTGAAAAATTCTGAATTTTAAAAGATTTCGTTTTTTTTTCCATTTTGACAAAATGATTTTCGAATTGTTGTGGCCCCTACAGGGTGAACGAGAGAGTGTTGCAATTGAAGAGACTTAGATCTTCGTTGTACTTTTTCGATTTTTGTCATTTTAAAATGAATTTTTCGGAATAAAATTATGATATTCTTTGCCTTCATAATCTGATCTTTCCAATGATATCAAAATTACTGAAAAATTCTGAATTTTAAAAGATTTCGTTTTTTTTTTCCATTTTGACAAAATGATTTTCGAATTGTTGTGGCCCCTACAGGGTGAACGAGAGAGTGTTGCAAACGAAGAGACTTAGATCTTCGTTATATTTTGTCGATTTTTGTCATTTTAAAATGAATTTTTCGGAATAAAATTATGATATTCTTTGCCTTCATAATCTGATCTTTCCAATGATATCAAAATTACTGAAAAATTCTGAATTTTAAAAGATTTCGTTTTTTTTTTCCATTTTGACAAAATGATTTTCGAATTGTTGTGGCCCCTACAGGGTGAACGAGAGAGTGTTGCAAATGAAGAGACTTAGATCTTCGTTATACTTTTTCGATTTTTGTCATTTTAAAATGAATTTTTCGGAATAAAATTATGATATTCTTTGCCTTCATAATCTGATCTTTCCAATGATATCAAAATTACTGAAAAATTCTGAATTTTAAAAGATTTCGTTTTTTTTTCCATTTTGACAAAATGATTTTCGAATTGTTGTGGCCCCTACAGGGTGAACGAGAGAGTGTTGCAAACGAAGAGACTTAGATCTTCGTTATATTTTGTCGATTTTTGTCATTTTAAAATGAATTTTTCGGAATAAAATTATGATATTCTTTGCCTTCATAATCTGATCTTTCCAATGATATCAAAATTACTGAAAAATTCTGAATTTTAAAAGATTTCGTTTTTTTTTCCATTTTGACAAAATGATTTTCGAATTGTTGTGGCCCCTACAGGGTGAACGAGAGAGTGTTGCAAATGAAGAGACTTAGATCTTCGTTATACTTTTTCGATTTTTGTCATTTTAAAATGAATTTTTCGGAATAAAATTATGATATTCTTTGCCTTCATAATCTGATCTTTCCAATGATATCAAAATTACTGAAAAATTCTGAATTTTAAAAGATTTCGTTTTTTTTTCCATTTTGACAAAATGATTTTCGAATTGTTGTGGCCCCTACAGGGTGAACGAGAGAGTGTTGCAAACGAAGAGACTTAGATCTTCGTTATATTTTGTCGATTTTTGTCATTTTAAAATGAATTTTTCGGAATAAAATTATGATATTCTTTGCCTTCATAATCTGATCTTTCCAATGATATCAAAATTACTGAAAAATTCTGAATTTTAAAAGATTTCGTTTTTTTTTCCATTTTGACAAAATGATTTTCGAATTGTTGTGGCCCCTACAGGGTGAACGAGAGAGTGTTGCAAATGAAGAGACTTAGATCTTCGTTATACTTTTTCGATTTTTGTCATTTTAAAATGAATTTTTCGGAATAAAATTATGATATTCTTTGCCTTCATAATCTGATCTTTCCAATGATATCAAAATTACTGAAAAATTCTGAATTTTAAAAGATTTCGTTTTTTTTTCCATTTTGACAAAATGATTTTCGAATTGTTGTGGCCCCTACAGGGTGAACGAGAGAGTGTTGCAAATGAAGAGACTTAGATCTTCGTTGTACTTTTTCGATTTTTGTCATTTTAAAATGAATTTTTCGGAATAAAATTATGATATTCTTTGCCTTCATAATCTGATCTTTCCAATGATATCAAAATTACTGAAAAATTCTGAATTTTAAAAGATTTCGTTTTTTTTTTCCATTTTGACAAAATGATTTTCGAATTGTTGTGGCCCCTACAGGGTGAACGAGAGAGTGTTGCAAATGAAGAGACTTAGATCTTCGTTGTACTTTTTCGATTTTTGTCATTTTAAAATGAATTTTTCGGAATAAAATTATGATATTCTTTGCCTTCATAATCTGATCTTTCCAATGATATCAAAATTACTGAAAAATTCTGAATTTTAAAAGATTTCGTTTTTTTTTTCCATTTTGACAAAATGATTTTCGAATTGTTGTGGCCCCTACAGGGTGAACGAGAGAGTGTTGCAAATGAAGAGACTTAGATCTTCGTTATACTTTTTCGATTTTTGTCATTTTAAAATGAATTTTTCGGAATAAAATTATGATATTCTTTGCCTTCATAATCTGATCTTTCCAATGATATCAAAATTACTGAAAAATTCTGAATTTTAAAAGATTTCGTTTTTTTTTTCCATTTTGACAAAATGATTTTCGAATTGTTGTGGCCCCTACAGGGTGAACGAGAGAGTGTGCCGAGTGAAGATACTTAGATCTTCGTTATGTTTTGTCGATTTTTGTCATTTTAAAATGAATTTTTCGGAATAAAATTATGATATTCTTTGCCTTCATAATCTGATCTTTCCAATGATATCAAAATTACTGAAAAATTCTGAATTTTAAAAGATTTCGTTTTTTTTTCCATTTTGACAAAATGATTTTCGAATTGTTGTGGCCCCTACAGGGTGAACGAGAGAGTGTGCCGAGTGAAGAGACTTAGATCTTCGTTATACTTTTTCGATTTTTGTCATTTTAAAATGAATTTTTCGGAATAAAATTATGATATTCTTTGCCTTCATAATCTGATCTTTCCAATGATATCAAAATTACTGAAAAATTCTGAATTTTAAAAGATTTCGTTTTTTTTTCCATTTTGACAAAATGATTTTCGAATTGTTGTGGCCCCTACAGGGTGAACGAGAGAGTGTTGCAATTGAAGAGACTTAGATCTTCGTTGTACTTTTTCGATTTTTGTCATTTTAAAATGAATTTTTCGGAATAAAATTATGATATTCTTTGCCTTCATAATCTGATCTTTCCAATGATATCAAAATTACTGAAAAATTCTGAATTTTAAAAGATTTCGTTTTTTTTTCCATTTTGACAAAATGATTTTCGAATTGTTGTGGCCCCTACAGGGTGAACGAGAGAGTGTTGCAATTGAAGAGACTTAGATCTTCGTTGTACTTTTTCGATTTTTGTCATTTTAAAATGAATTTTTCGGAATAAAATTATGATATTCTTTGCCTTCATAATCTGATCTTTCCAATGATATCAAAATTACTGAAAAATTCTGAATTTTAAAAGATTTCGTTTTTTTTTCCATTTTGACAAAATGATTTTCGAATTGTTGTGGCCCCTACAGGGTGAACGAGAGAGTGTGCCGAGTGAAGATACTTAGATCTTCGTTATGTTTTGTCGATTTTTGTCATTTTAAAATGAATTTTTCGGAATAAAATTATGATATTCTTTGCCTTCATAATCTGATCTTTCCAATGATATCAAAATTACTGAAAAATTCTGAATTTTAAAAGATTTCGTTTTTTTTTCCATTTTGACAAAATGATTTTCGAATTGTTGTGGCCCCTACAGGGTGAACGAGAGAGTGTTGCAATTGAAGAGACTTAGATCTTCGTTGTACTTTTTCGATTTTTGTCATTTTAAAATGAATTTTTCGGAATAAAATTATGATATTCTTTGCCTTCATAATCTGATCTTTCCAATGATATCAAAATTACTGAAAAATTCTGAATTTTAAAAGATTTCGTTTTTTTTTCCATTTTGAAAAAATGATTTTCGAATTGTTGTGGCCCCTACAGGGTGAACGAGAGAGTGTTGCAATTGAAGAGACTTAGATCTTCGTTGTACTTTTTCGATTTTTGTCATTTTAAAATGAATTTTTCGGAATAAAATTATGATATTCTTTGCCTTCATAATCTGATCTTTCCAATGATATCAAAATTACTGAAAAATTCTGAATTTTAAAAGATTTCGTTTTTTTTTCCATTTTGACAAAATGATTTTCGAATTGTTGTGGCCCCTACAGGGTGAACGAGAGAGTGTTGCAATTGAAGAGACTTAGATCTTCGTTGTACTTTTTCGATTTTTGTCATTTTAAAATGAATTTTTCGGAATAAAATTATGATATTCTTTGCCTTCATAATCTGATCTTTCCAATGATATCAAAATTACTGAAAAATTCTGAATTTTAAAAGATTTCGTTTTTTTTTCCATTTTGACAAAATGATTTTCGAATTGTTGTGGCCCCTACAGGGTGGATGAGAGAGTGTGCCGAGTGAAGAGACTTAGATCTTCGTTGTACTTTTTCGATTTTTGTCATTTTAAAATGAATTTTTCGGAATAAAATTATAATATTCTTTGCCTTCACAATCTGATCTTTCCAATGATATCAAAATTACTGAAAAATTCTGAATTTTAAAAGATTTCGTTTTTTTTTCCATTTTGACAAAATGATTTTCGAATTGTTGTGGCCCCTACAGGGTGAACGAGAGAGTGTTGCAATTGAAGAGACTTAGATCTTCGTTGTACTTTTTCGATTTTTGTCATTTTAAAATGAATTTTTCGGAATAAAATTATGATATTCTTTGCCTTCACAATCTGATCTTTCCAATGATATCAAAATTACTGAAAAATTCTGAATTTTAAAAGATTTCGTTTTTTTTTTCCATTTTGAAAAAATGATTTTCGAATTGTTGTGGCCCCTACAGGGTGAACGAGAGAGTGTTGCAATTGAAGAGACTTAGATCTTCGTTGTACTTTTTCGATTTTTGTCATTTTAAAATGAATTTTTCGGAATAAAATTATGATATTCTTTGCCTTCATAATCTGATCTTTCCAATGATATCAAAATTACTGAAAAATTCTGAATTTTAAAAGATTTCGTTTTTTTTTCCATTTTGACAAAATGATTTTCGAATTGTTGTGGCCCCTACAGGGTGAACGAGAGAGTGTTGCAAATGAAGAGACTTAGATCTTCGTTGTACTTTTTCGATTTTTGTCATTTTAAAATGAATTTTTCGGAATAAAATTATGATATTCTTTGCCTTCATAATCTGATCTTTCCAATGATATCAAAATTACTGAAAAATTCTGAATTTTAAAAGATTTCGTTTTTTTTTCCATTTTGACAAAATGATTTTCGAATTGTTGTGGCCCCTACAGGGTGAACGAGAGAGTGTTGCAAATGAAGAGACTTAGATCTTCGTTATACTTTTTCGATTTTTGTCATTTTTAAATGAATTTTTCGGAATAAAATTATGATATTCTTTGCCTTCATAATCTGATCTTTCCAATGATATCAAAATTACTGAAAAATTCTGAATTTTAAAAGATTTCGTTTTTTTTTTCCATTTTGACAAAATGATTTTCGAATTGTTGTGGCCCCTACAGGGTGAACGAGAGAGTGTTGCAAATGAAGAGACTTAGATCTTCGTTGTACTTTTTCGATTTTTGTCATTTTAAAATGAATTTTTCGGAATAAAATTATGATATTCTTTGCCTTCATAATCTGATCTTTCCAATGATATCAAAATTACTGAAAAATTCTGAATTTTAAAAGATTTCGTTTTTTTTTCCATTTTGACAAAATGATTTTCGAATTGTTGTGGCCCCTACAGGGTGAACGAGAGAGTGTTGCAAATGAAGAGACTTAGATCTTCGTTATACTTTTTCGATTTTTGTCATTTTTAAATGAATTTTTCGGAATAAAATTATGATATTCTTTGCCTTCATAATCTGATCTTTCCAATGATATCAAAATTACTGAAAAATTCTGAATTTTAAAAGATTTCGTTTTTTTTTTCCATTTTGACAAAATGATTTTCGAATTGTTGTGGCCCCTACAGGGTGAACGAGAGAGTGTTGCAAATGAAGAGACTTAGATCTTCGTTGTACTTTTTCGATTTTTGTCATTTTAAAATGAATTTTTCGGAATAAAATTATGATATTCTTTGCCTTCATAATCTGATCTTTCCAATGATATCAAAATTACTGAAAAACTCTGAATTTTAAAAGATTTCGTTTTTTTTTTCCATTTTGACAAAATGATTTTCGAATTGTTGTGGCCCCTACAGGGTGAACGAGAGAGTGTTGCAAATGAAGAGACTTAGATCTTCGTTGTACTTTTTCGATTTTTGTCATTTTAAAATGAATTTTTCGGAATAAAATTATGATATTCTTTGCCTTCATAATCTGATCTTTCCAATGATATCAAAATTACTGAAAAATTCTGAATTTTAAAAGATTTCGTTTTTTTTTTCCATTTTGACAAAATGATTTTCGAATTGTTGTGGCCCCTACAGGGTGAACGAGAGAGTGTTGCAAATGAAGAGACTTAGATCTTCGTTATACTTTTTCGATTTTTGTCATTTTTAAATGAATTTTTCGGAATAAAATTATGATATTCTTTGCCTTCATAATCTGATCTTTCCAATGATATCAAAATTACTGAAAAATTCTGAATTTTAAAAGATTTCGTTTTTTTTTCCATTTTGACAAAATGATTTTCGAATTGTTGTGGCCCCTACAGGGTGAACGAGAGAGTGTTGCAAATGAAGAGACTTAGATCTTCGTTATACTTTTTCGATTTTTGTCATTTTTAAATGAATTTTTCGGAATAAAATTATGATATTCTTTGCCTTCATAATCTGATCTTTCCAATGATATCAAAATTACTGAAAAATTCTGAATTTTAAAAGATTTCGTTTTTTTTTCCATTTTGACAAAATGATTTTCGAATTGTTGTGGCCCCTACAGGGTGAACGAGAGAGTGTTGCAAATGAAGAGACTTAGATCTTCGTTATACTTTTTCGATTTTTGTCATTTTTAAATGAATTTTTCGGAATAAAATTATGATATTCTTTGCCTTCATAATCTGATCTTTCCAATGATATCAAAATTACTGAAAAATTCTGAATTTTAAAAGATTTCGTTTTTTTTTCCATTTTGACAAAATGATTTTCGAATTGTTGTGGCCCCTACAGGGTGAACGAGAGAGTGTTGCAAATGAAGAGACTTAGATCTTCGTTATACTTTTTCGATTTTTGTCATTTTAAAATGAATTTTTCGGAATAAAATTATGATATTCTTTGCCTTCACAATCTGATCTTTCCAATGATACCAAAATTATTGAAAAATTCTGAATTTTTAAAGATTTCGTTTTTTTTTTCCATTTTGACAAAATGATTTTCGAATTGTTGTGGCCCCTACAGGGTGAACGAGAGAGTGTTGCAAATGAAGAGACTTAGATCTTCGTTATATTTTGTCGATTTTTGTCATTTTAAAATGAATTTTTCGGAATAAAATTATGATATTCTTTGTCTTCACAATCTGATCTTTCCAATGATACCAAAATTATTGAAAAATTCTGAATTTTTAAAGATTTCGTTTTTTTTTCCATTTTGACAAAATGATTTTCGAATTGTTGTGGCCCCTACAGGGTGAACGAGAGAGTGTTGCAAATGAAGAGACTTAGATCTTCGTTATATTTTGTCGATTTTTGTCATTTTAAAATGAATTTTTCGGAATAAAATTATGATATTCTTTGTCTTCACAATCTGATCTTTCCAATGATATCAAAATTACTGAAAAATTCTGAATTTTAAAAGATTTCGTTTTTTTTTTCCATTTTGACAAAATGATTTTCGAATTGTTGTGGCCCCTACAGGGTGAACGAGAGAGTGTTGCAAATGAAGAGACTTAGATCTTCGTTATACTTTTTCGATTTTTGTCATTTTTAAATGAATTTTTCGGAATAAAATTATGATATTCTTTGCCTTCATAATCTGATCTTTCCAATGATATCAAAATTACTGAAAAATTCTGAATTTTAAAAGATTTCGTTTTTTTTTTCCATTTTGACAAAATGATTTTCGAATTGTTGTGGCCCCTACAGGGTGAACGAGAGAGTGTTGCAAATGAAGAGACTTAGATCTTCGTTATATTTTGTCGATTTTTGTCATTTTAAAATGAATTTTTCGGAATAAAATTATGATATTCTTTGTCTTCACAATCTGATCTTTCCAATGATACCAAAATTATTGAAAAATTCTGAATTTTAAAAGATTTCGTTTTTTTTTTCCATTTTGACAAAATGATTTTCGAATTGTTGTGGCCCCTACAGGGTGAACGAGAGAGTGTTGCAAATGAAGAGACTTAGATCTTCGTTATACTTTTTCGATTTTTGTCATTTTAAAATGAATTTTTCGGAATAAAATTATGATATTCTTTGCCTTCATAATCTGATCTTTCCAATGATATCAAAATTACTGAAAAATTCTGAATTTTAAAAGATTTCGTTTTTTTTTCCATTTTGAAAAAATGATTTTCGAATTGTTGTGGCCCCTACAGGGTGAACGAGAGAGTGTTGCAAATGAAGAGACTTAGATCTTCGTTATACTTTTTCGATTTTTGTCATTTTAAAATGAATTTTTCGGAATAAAATTATGATATTCTTTGCCTTCATAATCTGATCTTTCCAATGATATCAAAATTACTGAAAAATTCTGAATTTTAAAAGATTTCGTTTTTTTTTTCCATTTTGACAAAATGATTTTCGAATTGTTGTGGCCCCTACAGGGTGAACGAGAGAGTGTTGCAATTGAAGAGACTTAGATCTTCGTTGTACTTTTTCGATTTTTGTCATTTTAAAATGAATTTTTCGGAATAAAATTATGATATTCTTTGCCTTCATAATCTGATCTTTCCAATGATATCAAAATTACTGAAAAATTCTGAATTTTAAAAGATTTCGTTTTTTTTTCCATTTTGACAAAATGATTTTCGAATTGTTGTGGCCCCTACAGGGTGAACGAGAGAGTGTTGCAAATGAAGAGACTTAGATCTTCGTTATACTTTTTCGATTTTTGTCATTTTAAAATGAATTTTTCGGAATAAAATTATAATATTCTTTGCCTTCACAATCTGATCTTTCCAATGATATCAAAATTACTGAAAAATTCTGAATTTTAAAAGATTTCGTTTTTTTTTCCATTTTGACAAAATGATTTTCGAATTGTTGTGGCCCCTACAGGGTGAACGAGAGAGTGTTGCAAATGAAGAGACTTAGATCTTCGTTATACTTTTTCGATTTTTGTCATTTTAAAATGAATTTTTCGGAATAAAATTATAATATTCTTTGCCTTCATAATCTGATCTTTCCAATGATATCAAAATTACTGAAAAATTCTGAATTTTAAAAGATTTCGTTTTTTTTTCCATTTTGACAAAATGATTTTCGAATTGTTGTGGCCCCTACAGGGTGAACGAGAGAGTGTTGCAATTGAAGAGACTTAGATCTTCGTTGTACTTTTTCGATTTTTGTCATTTTAAAATGAATTTTTCGGAATAAAATTATGATATTCTTTGCCTTCATAATCTGATCTTTCCAATGATATCAAAATTACTGAAAAATTCTGAATTTTAAAAGATTTCGTTTTTTTTTCCATTTTGACAAAATGATTTTCGAATTGTTGTGGCCCCTACAGGGTGAACGAGAGAGTGTTGCAAATGAAGAGACTTAGATCTTCGTTATACTTTTTCGATTTTTGTCATTTTAAAATGAATTTTTCGGAATAAAATTATAATATTCTTTGCCTTCACAATCTGATCTTTCCAATGATATCAAAATTACTGAAAAATTCTGAATTTTAAAAGATTTCGTTTTTTTTTCCATTTTGACAAAATGATTTTCGAATTGTTGTGGCCCCTACAGGGTGAACGAGAGAGTGTTGCAATTGAAGAGACTTAGATCTTCGTTGTACTTTTTCGATTTTTGTCATTTTAAAATGAATTTTTCGGAATAAAATTATGATATTCTTTGCCTTCATAATCTGATCTTTCCAATGATATCAAAATTACTGAAAAATTCTGAATTTTAAAAGATTTCGTTTTTTTTTTCCATTTTGACAAAATGATTTTCGAATTGTTGTGGCCCCTACAGGGTGAACGAGAGAGTGTTGCAAATGAAGAGACTTAGATCTTCGTTATACTTTTTCGATTTTTGTCATTTTAAAATGAATTTTTCGGAATAAAATTATAATATTCTTTGCCTTCACAATCTGATCTTTCCAATGATATCAAAATTACTGAAAAATTCTGAATTTTAAAAGATTTCGTTTTTTTTTCCATTTTGACAAAATGATTTTCGAATTGTTGTGGCCCCTACAGGGTGAACGAGAGAGTGTTGCAATTGAAGAGACTTAGATCTTCGTTGTACTTTTTCGATTTTTGTCATTTTAAAATGAATTTTTCGGAATAAAATTATGATATTCTTTGCCTTCATAATCTGATCTTTCCAATGATATCAAAATTACTGAAAAATTCTGAATTTTAAAAGATTTCGTTTTTTTTTCCATTTTGACAAAATGATTTTCGAATTGTTGTGGCCCCTACAGGGTGAACGAGAGAGTGTTGCAATTGAAGAGACTTAGATCTTCGTTGTACTTTTTCGATTTTTGTCATTTTAAAATGAATTTTTCGGAATAAAATTATGATATTCTTTGCCTTCATAATCTGATCTTTCCAATGATATCAAAATTACTGAAAAATTCTGAATTTTAAAAGATTTCGTTTTTTTTTCCATTTTGACAAAATGATTTTCGAATTGTTGTGGCCCCTACAGGGTGAACGAGAGAGTGTTGCAATTGAAGAGACTTAGATCTTCGTTGTACTTTTTCGATTTTTGTCATTTTAAAATGAATTTTTCGGAATAAAATTATGATATTCTTTGCCTTCATAATCTGATCTTTCCAATGATATCAAAATTACTGAAAAATTCTGAATTTTAAAAGATTTCGTTTTTTTTTCCATTTTGACAAAATGATTTTCGAATTGTTGTGGCCCCTACAGGGTGAACGAGAGAGTGTTGCAATTGAAGAGACTTAGATCTTCGTTGTACTTTTTCGATTTTTGTCATTTTAAAATGAATTTTTCGGAATAAAATTATGATATTCTTTGCCTTCACAATCTGATCTTTCCAATGATATCAAAATTACTGAAAAATTCTGAATTTTAAAAGATTTCGTTTTTTTTTCCATTTTGACAAAATGATTTTCGAATTGTTGTGGCCCCTACAGGGTGAACGAGAGAGTGTTGCAATTGAAGAGACTTAGATCTTCGTTGTACTTTTTCGATTTTTGTCATTTTAAAATGAATTTTTCGGAATAAAATTATGATATTCTTTGCCTTCATAATCTGATCTTTCCAATGATATCAAAATTACTGAAAAATTCTGAATTTTAAAAGATTTCGTTTTTTTTTTCCATTTTGACAAAATGATTTTCGAATTGTTGTGGCCCCTACAGGGTGAACGAGAGAGTGTTGCAATTGAAGAGACTTAGATCTTCGTTGTACTTTTTCGATTTTTGTCATTTTAAAATGAATTTTTCGGAATAAAATTATGATATTCTTTGCCTTCATAATCTGATCTTTCCAATGATATCAAAATTACTGAAAAATTCTGAATTTTAAAAGATTTCGTTTTTTTTTCCATTTTGACAAAATGATTTTCGAATTGTTGTGGCCCCTACAGGGTGAACGAGAGAGTGTTGCAATTGAAGAGACTTAGATCTTCGTTGTACTTTTTCGATTTTTGTCATTTTAAAATGAATTTTTCGGAATAAAATTATAATATTCTTTGCCTTCACAATCTGATCTTTCCAATGATATCAAAATTACTGAAAAATTCTGAATTTTAAAAGATTTCGTTTTTTTTTCCATTTTGACAAAATGATTTTCGAATTGTTGTGGCCCCTACAGGGTGAACGAGAGAGTGTTGCAAATGAAGAGACTTAGATCTTCGTTATACTTTTTCGATTTTTGTCATTTTAAAATGAATTTTTCGGAATAAAATTATGATATTCTTTGTCTTCACAATCTGATCTTTCCAATGATATCAAAATTACTGAAAAATTCTGAATTTTAAAAGATTTCGTTTTTTTTTTCCATTTTGACAAAATGATTTTCGAATTGTTGTGGCCCCTACAGGGTGAACGAGAGAGTGTTGCAAATGAAGAGACTTAGATCTTCGTTATACTTTTTCGATTTTTGTCATTTTAAAATGAATTTTTCGGAATAAAATTATGATATTCTTTGTCTTCACAATCTGATCTTTCCAATGATATCAAAATTACTGAAAAATTCTGAATTTTAAAAGATTTCGTTTTTTTTTTCCATTTTGACAAAATGATTTTCGAATTGTTGTGGCCCCTACAGGGTGAACGAGAGAGTGTTGCAAATGAAGAGACTTAGATCTTCGTTATACTTTTTCGATTTTTGTCATTTTTAAATGAATTTTTCGGAATAAAATTATAATATTCTTTGCCTTCACAATCTGATCTTTCCAATGATATCAAAATTACTGAAAAATTCTGAATTTTAAAAGATTTCGTTTTTTTTTCCATTTTGACAAAATGATTTTCGAATTGTTGTGGCCCCTACAGGGTGAACGAGAGAGTGTTGCAAATGAAGAGACTTAGATCTTCGTTGTACTTTTTCGATTTTTGTCATTTTAAAATGAATTTTTCGGAATAAAATTATGATATTCTTTGCCTTCATAATCTGATCTTTCCAATGATATCAAAATTACTGAAAAATTCTGAATTTTAAAAGATTTCGTTTTTTTTTCCATTTTGACAAAATGATTTTCGAATTGTTGTGGCCCCTACAGGGTGAACGAGAGAGTGTTGCAATTGAAGAGACTTAGATCTTCGTTGTACTTTTTCGATTTTTGTCATTTTAAAATGAATTTTTCGGAATAAAATTATGATATTCTTTGCCTTCATAATCTGATCTTTCCAATGATATCAAAATTACTGAAAAATTCTGAATTTTAAAAGATTTCGTTTTTTTTTCCATTTTGACAAAATGATTTTCGAATTGTTGTGGCCCCTACAGGGTGAACGAGAGAGTGTTGCAATTGAAGAGACTTAGATCTTCGTTGTACTTTTTCGATTTTTGTCATTTTAAAATGAATTTTTCGGAATAAAATTATGATATTCTTTGCCTTCATAATCTGATCTTTCCAATGATATCAAAATTACTGAAAAATTCTGAATTTTAAAAGATTTCGTTTTTTTTTCCATTTTGACAAAATGATTTTCGAATTGTTGTGGCCCCCACAGGGTGAACGAGAGAGTGTTGCAATTGAAGAGACTTAGATCTTCGTTGTACTTTTTCGATTTTTGTCATTTTAAAATGAATTTTTCGGAATAAAATTATAATATTCTTTGCCTTCACAATCTGATCTTTCCAATGATATCAAAATTACTGAAAAATTCTGAATTTTAAAAGATTTCGTTTTTTTTTCCATTTTGACAAAATGATTTTCGAATTGTTGTGGCCCCTACAGGGTGAACGAGAGAGTGTTGCAATTGAAGAGACTTAGATCTTCGTTGTACTTTTTCGATTTTTGTCATTTTAAAATGAATTTTTCGGAATAAAATTATGATATTCTTTGCCTTCATAATCTGATCTTTCCAATGATATCAAAATTACTGAAAAATTCTGAATTTTAAAAGATTTCGTTTTTTTTTCCATTTTGACAAAATGATTTTCGAATTGTTGTGGCCCCTACAGGGTGGATGAGAGAGTGTGCCGAGTGAAGAGACTTAGATCTTCGTTGTACTTTTTCGATTTTTGTCATTTTAAAATGAATTTTTCGGAATAAAATTATAATATTCTTTGCCTTCACAATCTGATCTTTCCAATGATATCAAAATTACTGAAAAATTCTGAATTTTAAAAGATTTCGTTTTTTTTTCCATTTTGACAAAATGATTTTCGAATTGTTGTGGCCCCTACAGGGTGGATGAGAGAGTGTGCCGAGTGAAGAGACTTAGATCTTCGTTGTACTTTTTCGATTTTTGTCATTTTAAAATGAATTTTTCGGAATAAAATTATGATATTCTTTGCCTTCATAATCTGATCTTTCCAATGATATCAAAATTACTGAAAAATTCTGAATTTTAAAAGATTTCGTTTTTTTTTCCATTTTGACAAAATGATTTTCGAATTGTTGTGGCCCCTACAGGGTGAACGAGAGAGTGTTGCAATTGAAGAGACTTAGATCTTCGTTGTACTTTTTCGATTTTTGTCATTTTAAAATGAATTTTTCGGAATAAAATTATAATATTCTTTGCCTTCACAATCTGATCTTTCCAATGATATCAAAATTACTGAAAAATTCTGAATTTTAAAAGATTTCGTTTTTTTTTCCATTTTGACAAAATGATTTTCGAATTGTTGTGGCCCCTACAGGGTGAACGAGAGAGTGTTGCAAATGAAGAGACTTAGATCTTCGTTATACTTTTTCGATTTTTGTCATTTTTAAATGAATTTTTCGGAATAAAATTATGATATTCTTTGCCTTCATAATCTGATCTTTCCAATGATATCAAAATTACTGAAAAATTCTGAATTTTAAAAGATTTCGTTTTTTTTTCCATTTTGACAAAATGATTTTCGAATTGTTGTGGCCCCTACAGGGTGAACGAGAGAGTGTTGCAAATGAAGAGACTTAGATCTTCGTTATACTTTTTCGATTTTTGTCATTTTTAAATGAATTTTTCGGAATAAAATTATGATATTCTTTGCCTTCATAATCTGATCTTTCCAATGATATCAAAATTACTGAAAAATTCTGAATTTTAAAAGATTTCGTTTTTTTTTCCATTTTGACAAAATGATTTTCGAATTGTTGTGGCCCCTACAGGGTGAACGAGAGAGTGTTGCAAATGAAGAGACTTAGATCTTCGTTATACTTTTTCGATTTTTGTCATTTTAAAATGAATTTTTCGGAATAAAATTATGATATTCTTTGCCTTCATAATCTGATCTTTCCAATGATATCAAAATTACTGAAAAATTCTGAATTTTAAAAGATTTCGTTTTTTTTTCCATTTTGACAAAATGATTTTCGAATTGTTGTGGCCCCTACAGGGTGAACGAGAGAGTGTTGCAAATGAAGAGACTTAGATCTTCGTTATACTTTTTCGATTTTTGTCATTTTTAAATGAATTTTTCGGAATAAAATTATGATATTCTTTGCCTTCATAATCTGATCTTTCCAATGATATCAAAATTACTGAAAAATTCTGAATTTTAAAAGATTTCGTTTTTTTTTCCATTTTGACAAAATGATTTTCGAATTGTTGTGGCCCCTACAGGGTGAACGAGAGAGTGTTGCAAATGAAGAGACTTAGATCTTCGTTATACTTTTTCGATTTTTGTCATTTTTAAATGAATTTTTCGGAATAAAATTATGATATTCTTTGCCTTCATAATCTGATCTTTCCAATGATATCAAAATTACTGAAAAATTCTGAATTTTAAAAGATTTCGTTTTTTTTTTCCATTTTGACAAAATGATTTTCGAATTGTTGTGGCCCCTACAGGGTGAACGAGAGAGTGTTGCAAATGAAGAGACTTAGATCTTCGTTATACTTTTTCGATTTTTGTCATTTTTAAATGAATTTTTCGGAATAAAATTATGATATTCTTTGCCTTCATAATCTGATCTTTCCAATGATATCAAAATTACTGAAAAATTCTGAATTTTAAAAGATTTCGTTTTTTTTTTCCATTTTGACAAAATGATTTTCGAATTGTTGTGGCCCCTACAGGGTGAACGAGAGAGTGTTGCAAACGAAGAGACTTAGATCTTCGTTATATTTTGTCGATTTTTGTCATTTTAAAATGAATTTTTCGGAATAAAATTATGATATTCTTTGCCTTCATAATCTGATCTTTCCAATGATATCAAAATTACTGAAAAATTCTGAATTTTAAAAGATTTCGTTTTTTTTTTCCATTTTGACAAAATGATTTTCGAATTGTTGTGGCCCCTACAGGGTGAACGAGAGAGTGTTGCAAATGAAGAGACTTAGATCTTCGTTATACTTTTTCGATTTTTGTCATTTTTAAATGAATTTTTCGGAATAAAATTATGATATTCTTTGCCTTCATAATCTGATCTTTCCAATGATATCAAAATTACTGAAAAATTCTGAATTTTAAAAGATTTCGTTTTTTTTTTCCATTTTGACAAAATGATTTTCGAATTGTTGTGGCCCCTACAGGGTGAACGAGAGAGTGTTGCAAATGAAGAGACTTAGATCTTCGTTATACTTTTTCGATTTTTGTCATTTTAAAATGAATTTTTCGGAATAAAATTATGATATTCTTTGCCTTCATAATCTGATCTTTCCAATGATATCAAAATTACTGAAAAATTCTGAATTTTAAAAGATTTCGTTTTTTTTTTCCATTTTGACAAAATGATTTTCGAATTGTTGTGGCCCCTACAGGGTGAACGAGAGAGTGTTGCAAATGAAGAGACTTAGATCTTCGTTATACTTTTTCGATTTTTGTCATTTTAAAATGAATTTTTCGGAATAAAATTATGATATTCTTTGCCTTCATAATCTGATCTTTCCAATGATATCAAAATTACTGAAAAATTCTGAATTTTAAAAGATTTCGTTTTTTTTTCCATTTTGACAAAATGATTTTCGAATTGTTGTGGCCCCTACAGGGTGAACGAGAGAGTGTTGCAAATGAAGAGACTTAGATCTTCGTTGTACTTTTTCGATTTTTGTCATTTTAAAATGAATTTTTCGGAATAAAATTATGATATTCTTTGCCTTCATAATCTGATCTTTCCAATGATATCAAAATTACTGAAAAATTCTGAATTTTAAAAGATTTCGTTTTTTTTTCCATTTTGACAAAATGATTTTCGAATTGTTGTGGCCCCTACAGGGTGAACGAGAGAGTGTTGCAAATGAAGAGACTTAGATCTTCGTTATACTTTTTCGATTTTTGTCATTTTAAAATGAATTTTTCGGAATAAAATTATGATATTCTTTGCCTTCATAATCTGATCTTTCCAATGATATCAAAATTACTGAAAAATTCTGAATTTTAAAAGATTTCGTTTTTTTTTCCATTTTGACAAAATGATTTTCGAATTGTTGTGGCCCCTACAGGGTGAACGAGAGAGTGTTGCAATTGAAGAGACTTAGATCTTCGTTGTACTTTTTCGATTTTTGTCATTTTAAAATGAATTTTTCGGAATAAAATTATGATATTCTTTGCCTTCATAATCTGATCTTTCCAATGATATCAAAATTACTGAAAAATTCTGAATTTTAAAAGATTTCGTTTTTTTTTCCATTTTGACAAAATGATTTTCGAATTGTTGTGGCCCCTACAGGGTGAACGAGAGAGTGTTGCAATTGAAGAGACTTAGATCTTCGTTGTACTTTTTCGATTTTTGTCATTTTAAAATGAATTTTTCGGAATAAAATTATGATATTCTTTGCCTTCATAATCTGATCTTTCCAATGATATCAAAGTTACTGAAAAATTCTGAATTTTAAAAGATTTCGTTTTTTTTTCCATTTTGACAAAATGATTTTCGAATTGTTGTGGCCCCTACAGGGTGAACGAGAGAGTGTTGCAATTGAAGAGACTTAGATCTTCGTTGTACTTTTTCGATTTTTGTCATTTTAAAATGAATTTTTCGGAATAAAATTATGATATTCTTTGCCTTCATAATCTGATCTTTCCAATGATATCAAAATTACTGAAAAATTCTGAATTTTAAAAGATTTCGTTTTTTTTTCCATTTTGACAAAATGATTTTCGAATTGTTGTGGCCCCTACAGGGTGAACGAGAGAGTGTTGCAAATGAAGAGACTTAGATCTTCGTTGTACTTTTTCGATTTTTGTCATTTTAAAATGAATTTTTCGGAATAAAATTATGATATTCTTTGTCTTCACAATCTGATCTTTCCAATGATACCAAAATTATTGAAAAATTCTGAATTTTAAAAGATTTCGTTTTTTTTTCCATTTTGACAAAATGATTTTCGAATTGTTGTGGCCCCTACAGGGTGAACGAGAGAGTGTTGCAAATGAAGAGACTTAGATCTTCGTTGTACTTTTTCGATTTTTGTCATTTTAAAATGAATTTTTCGGAATAAAATTATGATATTCTTTGCCTTCATAATCTGATCTTTCCAATGATATCAAAATTACTGAAAAATTCTGAATTTTAAAAGATTTCGTTTTTTTTTCCATTTTGACAAAATGATTTTCGAATTGTTGTGGCCCCTACAGGGTGAACGAGAGAGTGTTGCAAATGAAGAGACTTAGATCTTCGTTGTACTTTTTCGATTTTTGTCATTTTAAAATGAATTTTTCGGAATAAAATTATGATATTCTTTGTCTTCACAATCTGATCTTTCCAATGATACCAAAATTATTGAAAAATTCTGAATTTTAAAAGATTTCGTTTTTTTTTCCATTTTGACAAAATGATTTTCGAATTGTTGTGGCCCCTACAGGGTGAACGAGAGAGTGTTGCAAATGAAGAGACTTAGATCTTCGTTGTACTTTTTCGATTTTTGTCATTTTAAAATGAATTTTTCGGAATAAAATTATGATATTCTTTGCCTTCATAATCTGATCTTTCCAATGATATCAAAATTACTGAAAAATTCTGAATTTTAAAAGATTTCGTTTTTTTTTCCATTTTGACAAAATGATTTTCGAATTGTTGTGGCCCCTACAGGGTGAACGAGAGAGTGTTGCAAATGAAGAGACTTAGATCTTCGTTGTACTTTTTCGATTTTTGTCATTTTAAAATGAATTTTTCGGAATAAAATTATGATATTCTTTGCCTTCATAATCTGATCTTTCCAATGATATCAAAATTACTGAAAAATTCTGAATTTTAAAAGATTTCGTTTTTTTTTCCATTTTGACAAAATGATTTTCGAATTGTTGTGGCCCCTACAGGGTGAACGAGAGAGTGTTGCAAATGAAGAGACTTAGATCTTCGTTGTACTTTTTCGATTTTTGTCATTTTAAAATGAATTTTTCGGAATAAAATTATGATATTCTTTGCCTTCATAATCTGATCTTTCCAATGATATCAAAATTACTGAAAAATTCTGAATTTTAAAAGATTTCGTTTTTTTTTTCCATTTTGACAAAATGATTTTCGAATTGTTGTGGCCCCTACAGGGTGAACGAGAGAGTGTTGCAAATGAAGAGACTTAGATCTTCGTTGTACTTTTTCGATTTTTGTCATTTTAAAATGAATTTTTCGGAATAAAATTATGATATTCTTTGCCTTCATAATCTGATCTTTCCAATGATATCAAAATTACTGAAAAATTCTGAATTTTAAAAGATTTCGTTTTTTTTTCCATTTTGACAAAATGATTTTCGAATTGTTGTGGCCCCTACAGGGTGAACGAGAGAGTGTTGCAAATGAAGAGACTTAGATCTTCGTTGTACTTTTTCGATTTTTGTCATTTTAAAATGAATTTTTCGGAATAAAATTATGATATTCTTTGTCTTCACAATCTGATCTTTCCAATGATACCAAAATTATTGAAAAATTCTGAATTTTAAAAGATTTCGTTTTTTTTTCCATTTTGACAAAATGATTTTCGAATTGTTGTGGCCCCTACAGGGTGAACGAGAGAGTGTTGCAAATGAAGAGACTTAGATCTTCGTTGTACTTTTTCGATTTTTGTCATTTTAAAATGAATTTTTCGGAATAAAATTATGATATTCTTTGCCTTCATAATCTGATCTTTCCAATGATATCAAAATTACTGAAAAATTCTGAATTTTAAAAGATTTCGTTTTTTTTTCCATTTTGACAAAATGATTTTCGAATTGTTGTGGCCCCTACAGGGTGAACGAGAGAGTGTTGCAAATGAAGAGACTTAGATCTTCGTTGTACTTTTTCGATTTTTGTCATTTTAAAATGAATTTTTCGGAATAAAATTATGATATTCTTTGCCTTCATAATCTGATCTTTCCAATGATATCAAAATTACTGAAAAATTCTGAATTTTAAAAGATTTCGTTTTTTTTTCCATTTTGACAAAATGATTTTCGAATTGTTGTGGCCCCTACAGGGTGAACGAGAGAGTGTTGCAAATGAAGAGACTTAGATCTTCGTTGTACTTTTTCGATTTTTGTCATTTTAAAATGAATTTTTCGGAATAAAATTATGATATTCTTTGCCTTCATAATCTGATCTTTCCAATGATATCAAAATTACTGAAAAATTCTGAATTTTAAAAGATTTCGTTTTTTTTTCCATTTTGACAAAATGATTTTCGAATTGTTGTGGCCCCTACAGGGTGAACGAGAGAGTGTTGCAAATGAAGAGACTTAGATCTTCGTTGTACTTTTTCGATTTTTGTCATTTTAAAATGAATTTTTCGGAATAAAATTATGATATTCTTTGTCTTCACAATCTGATCTTTCCAATGATACCAAAATTATTGAAAAATTCTGAATTTTAAAAGATTTCGTTTTTTTTTTCCATTTTGACAAAATGATTTTCGAATTGTTGTGGCCCCTACAGGGTGAACGAGAGAGTGTTGCAAATGAAGAGACTTAGATCTTCGTTGTACTTTTTCGATTTTTGTCATTTTAAAATGAATTTTTCGGAATAAAATTATGATATTCTTTGCCTTCATAATCTGATCTTTCCAATGATATCAAAATTACTGAAAAATTCTGAATTTTAAAAGATTTCGTTTTTTTTTCCATTTTGACAAAATGATTTTCGAATTGTTGTGGCCCCTACAGGGTGAACGAGAGAGTGTTGCAAATGAAGAGACTTAGATCTTCGTTGTACTTTTTCGATTTTTGTCATTTTAAAATGAATTTTTCGGAATAAAATTATGATATTCTTTGTCTTCACAATCTGATCTTTCCAATGATACCAAAATTATTGAAAAATTCTGAATTTTAAAAGATTTCGTTTTTTTTTCCATTTTGACAAAATGATTTTCGAATTGTTGTGGCCCCTACAGGGTGAACGAGAGAGTGTTGCAAATGAAGAGACTTAGATCTTCGTTGTACTTTTTCGATTTTTGTCATTTTAAAATGAATTTTTCGGAATAAAATTATGATATTCTTTGCCTTCATAATCTGATCTTTCCAATGATATCAAAATTACTGAAAAATTCTGAATTTTAAAAGATTTCGTTTTTTTTTCCATTTTGACAAAATGATTTTCGAATTGTTGTGGCCCCTACAGGGTGAACGAGAGAGTGTTGCAAATGAAGAGACTTAGATCTTCGTTGTACTTTTTCGATTTTTGTCATTTTAAAATGAATTTTTCGGAATAAAATTATGATATTCTTTGCCTTCATAATCTGATCTTTCCAATGATATCAAAATTACTGAAAAATTCTGAATTTTAAAAGATTTCGTTTTTTTTTTCCATTTTGACAAAATGATTTTCGAATTGTTGTGGCCCCTACAGGGTGAACGAGAGAGTGTTGCAAATGAAGAGACTTAGATCTTCGTTGTACTTTTTCGATTTTTGTCATTTTAAAATGAATTTTTCGGAATAAAATTATGATATTCTTTGTCTTCACAATCTGATCTTTCCAATGATACCAAAATTATTGAAAAATTCTGAATTTTAAAAGATTTCGTTTTTTTTTCCATTTTGACAAAATGATTTTCGAATTGTTGTGGCCCCTACAGGGTGAACGAGAGAGTGTTGCAAATGAAGAGACTTAGATCTTCGTTGTACTTTTTCGATTTTTGTCATTTTAAAATGAATTTTTCGGAATAAAATTATGATATTCTTTGCCTTCATAATCTGATCTTTCCAATGATATCAAAATTACTGAAAAATTCTGAATTTTAAAAGATTTCGTTTTTTTTTCCATTTTGACAAAATGATTTTCGAATTGTTGTGGCCCCTACAGGGTGAACGAGAGAGTGTTGCAAATGAAGAGACTTAGATCTTCGTTGTACTTTTTCGATTTTTGTCATTTTAAAATGAATTTTTCGGAATAAAATTATGATATTCTTTGCCTTCATAATCTGATCTTTCCAATGATATCAAAATTACTGAAAAATTCTGAATTTTAAAAGATTTCGTTTTTTTTTCCATTTTGACAAAATGATTTTCGAATTGTTGTGGCCCCTACAGGGTGAACGAGAGAGTGTTGCAAATGAAGAGACTTAGATCTTCGTTGTACTTTTTCGATTTTTGTCATTTTAAAATGAATTTTTCGGAATAAAATTATGATATTCTTTGCCTTCATAATCTGATCTTTCCAATGATATCAAAATTACTGAAAAATTCTGAATTTTAAAAGATTTCGTTTTTTTTTTCCATTTTGACAAAATGATTTTCGAATTGTTGTGGCCCCTACAGGGTGAACGAGAGAGTGTTGCAAATGAAGAGACTTAGATCTTCGTTGTACTTTTTCGATTTTTGTCATTTTAAAATGAATTTTTCGGAATAAAATTATGATATTCTTTGCCTTCATAATCTGATCTTTCCAATGATATCAAAATTACTGAAAAATTCTGAATTTTAAAAGATTTCGTTTTTTTTTTCCATTTTGACAAAATGATTTTCGAATTGTTGTGGCCCCTACAGGGTGAACGAGAGAGTGTTGCAAATGAAGAGACTTAGATCTTCGTTATACTTTTTCGATTTTTGTCATTTTAAAATGAATTTTTCGGAATAAAATTATGATATTCTTTGTCTTCACAATCTGATCTTTCCAATGATACCAAAATTATTGAAAAATTCTGAATTTTAAAAGATTTCGTTTTTTTTTTCCATTTTGACAAAATGATTTTCGAATTGTTGTGGCCCCTACAGGGTGAACGAGAGAGTGTTGCAAATGAAGAGACTTAGATCTTCGTTATACTTTTTCGATTTTTGTCATTTTAAAATGAATTTTTCGGAATAAAATTATGATATTCTTTGCCTTCATAATCTGATCTTTCCAATGATATCAAAATTACTGAAAAATTCTGAATTTTAAAAGATTTCGTTTTTTTTTCCATTTTGACAAAATGATTTTCGAATTGTTGTGGCCCCTACAGGGTGAACGAGAGAGTGTTGCAAATGAAGAGACTTAGATCTTCGTTGTACTTTTTCGATTTTTGTCATTTTAAAATGAATTTTTCGGAATAAAATTATGATATTCTTTGTCTTCACAATCTGATCTTTCCAATGATACCAAAATTATTGAAAAATTCTGAATTTTAAAAGATTTCGTTTTTTTTTTCCATTTTGACAAAATGATTTTCGAATTGTTGTGGCCCCTACAGGGTGAACGAGAGAGTGTTGCAAATGAAGAGACTTAGATCTTCGTTGTACTTTTTCGATTTTTGTCATTTTAAAATGAATTTTTCGGAATAAAATTATGATATTCTTTGCCTTCATAATCTGATCTTTCCAATGATATCAAAATTACTGAAAAATTCTGAATTTTAAAAGATTTCGTTTTTTTTTCCATTTTGACAAAATGATTTTCGAATTGTTGTGGCCCCTACAGGGTGAACGAGAGAGTGTTGCAAATGAAGAGACTTAGATCTTCGTTGTACTTTTTCGATTTTTGTCATTTTAAAATGAATTTTTCGGAATAAAATTATGATATTCTTTGTCTTCACAATCTGATCTTTCCAATGATACCAAAATTATTGAAAAATTCTGAATTTTAAAAGATTTCGTTTTTTTTTCCATTTTGTTTCGTTTCTAGTTTTTGGATTCTGGTACATGTTCCTCACGTTACAATTCTTAATCAAATTTTTCAGAGCTCGGATCATTTTCCTGTGGTCCACGAAATATGGTAAAAGTTTAGTTATAATGAAATATGTGGAATGAGTGTTTCCTACCTCTTTCATGTTTGTCTCCTTCACCATCAAACAAGTCGTCGTCAATTAGAAAAGCGTTGCGTGTCCGCGTAGCGTGCGTATACAATATATGGCGGCAAGGCAGTGCAATTTAAATAAATAAACTGGTGTGAGTGTAAGCGGTGAACATCAAAAAGATCCAACGACGGTCGTCTTCGCTTGCGTCGTCATAAGAAAGCGAGAGAGCGTGAACACTGAAGGAGACGGAGAAAAGAACGCCGACTATTTGGATTGAGACGACACATTTTTAGTAGTCACTTTTGGTGAGTTTTTAGACATTCTTCAATATTTTTCTCATATTTAAATCAAATTTTTTGTATTTTTTTCAAAATCCGATTTTCAGCCAACAAAAAAAGAAAGAAACGGTGAAAAGAAAGTCGAAAAATGGCGACAATTTTTCGAAATCTTTTTCGCGGCGGCAAAAAGTCGAAAAAAGACGACGCCGAGGAAGAGTTGGCACGACAAGTTTCAAATCGTCGATCGTTTCGTGCGCCGTCAGCGTGCTCACAGAAATCGTCGTCGCGTCGAATGACGGCACGGTTCGCCGATGACGGAATGCTGTCGGCGACGGCCGCCTATCACACAAGTAATGCGCCAAAGTTGAAGAAAGGACCACAAAGTTGTCCGGGAGGGTTGGTGAACGTTGCTTTTTCTTCTTTCAATTAATTGTTCCGATTTTTTCAAGGTATCGGGAAGAATCCGAAGGATCCAACAATTCATTTGATTCGGACAAGTATTCAACAAAAAGTGGCCGCCGACGTGGCGACGCCATGAATCAATCGTTGAGACAAAGTTATCCACTCGACGATGATGTAGGAGCGCCGTCGGCAATGAAGCACAGCTCGCGCGCCAAAAATCATCGCTACGTTGACTTTAGAAGACGCGGCGACACATCTGAATACGGTAGTGGTGATCCGTCGCCCATTGGAGGAGGTTTTGGCGGCGGTGCCGGACGACGAAACAACCATTCACATTATGAAGCGCGTTTAGATGAGTCAGAAAATGATGAATTTGATGAGAAGGATCAAATTGTGGTAAGCCGGGTTCTGTTTTTTTTTAAATTCAAATTTTATTTTCGCGCCATTTTTTTGAAGAATGAAAAATTCAAAATTTTAGATGATGGAAAGAACAAATCTTCATTATATGCAACGATGGAAAGAATCAGAACAGAAGAGACGTGAAGAGAGAAAAAAATTCAAAGAAATTGAACGAGAACGAAATGATATGCAAAATGTAGGTTTTTTCCTTTCTCAGGACCCTTTTTAGTTACATTTTTTCGCTTTTTTCAGGCTATGTTCAGTTACATGCGTCAGGCGGATCAACTAAAAAAGGAAAAAGATAAATATAAGGCAAAATTGAGACAAACAGAGAAGGTTTTTTTTAGCACAAAAAAGGTTTTTTTAATCGATATTTCATACAGGAGCTCAACGATCTTCGCCAGCAACACTACGCTCACCTCAACTTTAATACGCCGTTCAATTTCTGCTCACAAAACGTGTCGAATCAACTGAATCGCTCGTCGGCGTTCGGCAGTGGCGGTGGCGGTGGTCATCATGGCGTCATTGTAACGACAACAAGTAACACACCGACAACAATGAACAGCACCGGATGCGGAGCCGGAGAGTCGCTGGTGCAGCCCGGTGATATGAGCCTGCTACAATTTCAACCAATGTCAGTGCCGATGCTCAATTTGAACAATACGATTGGAAGCTCCTCCCCGTGCTTTAAAGGTTTCTCTATTTCTCTCTCTCTCTCTTACTCTTATTTCTCATCTCGTTGTTTCAGTTCCAAGCGCAAATTTCGGTGAAGAAGATGAAGACGAGGTGAAAAACTTCCGATCTGAAGAATTGACAATTGAGACAGCAAGAAATGAGTCGAAAACTGAACAAAATGAACGTTTGGTCGTCTCACCTGGAGGATCAGCTGATAGGTTTTAAATCGAGAAATTGTGACGAAAAATGGAAATGTAAAACACACAATTTTTCAGCAACGTCACTCTTTCCGAATTGACAATCAATAAGGAAAACGTGAAGCCTGTGATTAAAAAACGAGTTAAACGAGATGTTGAAATAAGCAGATCGTGCTCAATTATGTCAATTTAAGATCTCAATCATTTTTTAATCAAATTATTTTCGATTTATTTTTATTTTTGTTTAATATGCTTTTTAAATCTTGTTCAATTTTATTTTTCGATTTTTTAATATCGGTTCTCATGAATTTTTAATCATATTCTGCAGCCAACAAACAACACAAATGACGAGAAAATGCCCAAAATACACAACTTAATTTTGATTAGAAAGTTTGAAATTTTAAAAAGAAATAACTCATAATTTGTTTTTTATTGAAAAATTTCTAAATTTTTAAAACTGCACAATTAAAACATGCTCTATCGAAATTTTTGTGAAGATTTTCAAAATTTTGAAAAAATGCACCAAGTTTAAAACTTATTTTTCGAGATATGAATGTAAAATTTAAAAAATTTTTTATTTATTTTCGTCTAATTTTATCAGCAAAGAATGAAATTTTAAAAACCTTGTAAGTTTTGAATCAGGAAGGTTCCTGATTATAATTGAACATCATTGGCACATGAACATGGATCCGATGCAAAAGTTCTACTACGGCAACATTTTGATGATTTCTTTCTTTCTGAATTCAAAATGTTCAAAACAAATGGCGGTTTTGAGCATTCAATCAATGTTTTGAATTGAATCCTCAATTGTTCTAGAATTTTCACATTTTTTATTGACTTTTTTTCTCTGAAAATCCATTTCACCTATTTCATTTCGAGTATCTGATGAAAATGATTTAGTGTATTCTGATGACAATTTCTCTAATCTATCGCTTCGTTCTGAGAAGCCTTGCTGTAAATGTCAATTTTTAATGGTTTTTTTTCATTGATAAAATGAAACCTCAAACGGCCAAGCGATGAGTAATGCGGCGACCGCGCTGCTCGAAAAAACTTCAGCAAATCGGGTTTGTCGAATTTCAGCACAGATTGATCGACACGCTTCAGTTTGTTCGTTTGCCGATTCACCGCCCTTCTGGAATTTTAATTAATTTTTTATTAAAAACATTTTTTTTACCTGATCAGCTTCAATCGTTTTTTGCGTGCAACATATTGAATGAATTGCGAAGCATTGACCGAATTTTCGACAGCTCAGCTGAAATTCTTCTTCGTCATTTTCGAGCGGATCGCAGAGCAAAAATTCCTTCCATGATATCACCGATGTCGCAAACTCACAATCATTGATGTTGGCATAGGCTTTGAGCCCATACATTATTAATGGTCTTGTCCCTTTTCGTAGTCTTAGACTCACGTACCCACGTGTCAATTTTGTCGAATTATCGATTGATGACATTGCCGATTGAAGAAGATTCAGTTTAACCCAATGTGGTGGATATCTGAAAAGTAGTGAAAACGTCCAAATGATCCGACACGAAAAATCCGAAACCTACTTGAATCTAGCAACATCCAATATAAGAACCTGATCTGTCGGTGGATGATAAGCGGCAAGCGGTGAAAAATGTCCGCTGCCTGTTTGACCAATAACACTTCGATCATAGCTCGCGACGATGACGTCTGTGTCACTTTGAACTGATTTCAAAAGTGTGGCGCGAAACTTGTTAAGGAAAGCGTCCGATGTTTCGGCGTGATGAATTGTCGAGTCGAGACGATTGCAAGTTGCAAGACAATTGAATTGATTCAAATTGACGCCGGTACTGAAATCATTTGAAGTTTGAACTTCAAAGATGAATTTTAAGATTAGTACTATGTACAGTCAAAACCCAATCGTACTGCAAAAAGTTAGAATTTTCTCTCACCGTCTGACATGCTCTAATGGCACACAACAATCCAGCATTGATTCATGATAAAACCTCCAGGGAGCTTTCCAAACTTTTTCTGGATCCACCTCAAGCGCATTCAGCACCATTACTAAACGTTTTTTTTGTTGCCGCCAACCAAAAAATGAAAATTCTTGCCTAAAGTGCTCAGTCCACAATATGCCGGCTCATCTTGGGTCCTGAATTGAGCGGCTAATTTGAAATATATGCTAGCACAACCTGAAAAAATTTGATTTTTTTGGAGCAGATCGGATTAAACTGCGTAATTCTACCTGCAGCCATTGACTCAAAAAACAGTTTTTTACCCTGTTCACTGGAAAAATCAGTGCATGTGTCGGGTAAAGGTCGCCGATAGAAATTTTTTGCTGTCACTGACATTCTGAAATTATTGACTTAATTTTTTGTCACTCAATCATTATTTATAATTATTTTTCCTCTTTGAAAAATAAAATTTATACGCGTACGCGTCGCGGTTTGCGAGCGTTCTTATTTTTTTACAAAAGTTACATATGAAAAAAAAGAAAAAGAAACCTTCTTTTCACCATTTGGATTCTGTTTCCTTTTTTTTGTTGAGAAAAATAGTACAAAATATTCACTTATATTGGTGAAGTTGGAGAAATAAAAAGGAAGAAGGAAGGAGGAAGGAGGAAGAAAAGAATGAAAGGCAAAGAAATTTATTTAATCTACCCGTATCTTCTTTTTCAAAAAAAAACCAATTTATTTATTTTTTAATGCCTCTAAACTTTTTCTCCCTTTCGATGAGCATAAAAAAAAAAAGGAAAAATGAGTTTGTGTGTAAGGAATAGAAACTTAAAGCAACATACTTGACGCACAAATGCAGATTACTAATTCAAATTTTTTATTTTTAAACATTTTTAGAAACATTTTTTATTCCTTATTTAATATTTTAATATTTTCAAGGTCTTCAAATGAAATAAAATGTTTGTTTTAACTATAAAAATTAATTTTTTAATAATAACTCTATTTTCCAAATTATATTCTTTTTGAAAAATTAAAAAAAAACAGGGATTTAAAAAATACTGAACTTTAATCAAAAAATAGAAAAAGAAAGACAGTTGGTGTCAACAAAGCTCAAACAATATAAATATTTTTCTTTCAATTTGCTTGAACATTTGGCATTTGACTATGTTTTCTTTATGTCTTTCTTTTTTAATTTAATTTTAATGACTATCTCACTAAAAATTGTCTCTCTGAATCTCTTCATTGATATCAAATTTAAAGAGGCCAATTTCAACATTTGTAAAAGAATTTTTTTTAAATATAATAGTAAAATAATGATGAAATGTTAGGAAAAATAAATAAATAAATAAAAATAAATAACTCAGTTAATAATTAATTGAACAAAACAATTCATAGATATCAAAACATTTTTTTTAATTATAAAATTGTTAAATAACTTACGTAAAGCTTTAAAAATTTTCTGGCCCTAAAATTAAAAAAAGCTTTAAATTTTTTAGCAGATTTAACCCTTTGAAAAACATTTTCCAAAAAAAAATATTATAACGAATTGGCCTAGAATTCCAACACTCAGTGACCTAGAAGGCCAAATTGCGAATAGTTTTTCTCACATTGTAAGGAAATAGATTAAAATTGTTTATTTTTCAGAATATTTGGAATTGAATCAAAATGGCCTCGGCAAATGTGGTAATGCAAAGTTTCGACAAAGGTTCTATTTTTTTTTCGATACTAAAACGCACTTTTTATTTACAGGATTACGATCCGCTTGGCTTCCAGAGCAACTATCGACAATCTCAAAGCTAAGTCGCATGTTTGATGAGCATCCTGTGCCAACATTTGTCAATGCAATTCTTGTTCGATTAGCCGAAGCATTCAAAGACGGGTTTTTACCGCTGAAATCGTAACTATTTTTTTTATCGAATTACTGGTTTCTAGATCAAACGATGTTAGAATCAGCATCGCACGAGCTTTGAGTCAATGCGGAACACATTTGACATTGGCTTTCTCATCTGCTGAAATTCTGCGACAAATTTCAGTTGTCAGTCACGCAAATGATCCAAATGCCAGAGAGGCAACACTAGATGTTGGTGACGTCATCGTATTTCATTTGAAGAAAAAAATAAAAGATTTTTAGGTTTTTGCGAGTTTGGCACCAATTTTCCCCGAAAACAGTCAAGCACATCATTTAATTTGTGAGTCACTGGCGGCTGAACACGACGGTGAATTTCGGGCGGCGTGCATGGCAATGAAGGCGTTCGCCAAATTATCGTCATCTTTTGCTGAAAGTGTCGTTCTGCAAATTGGAAAAATTCTGGAAGATTCGACAACGTGTGAAGACAGAAAAATTAAATTGTGCGGCGTATTTGAGACGATGAGTGCAAATGCGCATACAATTGAGGTTTGGAGTGAAAAAATTTTGCAGACAGTGATCAAATCAATTTTCAGCAAGTTTTTGGTCTTTTAGACAATTTGATGAATAAATCTACTTCTGATGACTTTTTAGCCGCGATTCTAGAATCAACAACCAGCTTGTGCATTGTAATTCGATACGCAATTCCAAAACAGGTTTTTAAAAGTTGTTTTTTATTGTAAAAATTCTAAATTAATTTATTTTTCTTTAAGATTGACACGCTTTTAAATCTTCTTGCAAATAAAGAAAATTCACCAAATCGGTCATTAATCATCATGATTGAATTAAGAAGATTGGCAATTTATTCCAACATATGGGTTGAAGAACAAATTTCAGTAAGCGAAAAAAATTCCAGATTTTCGTATTTGAGTAAAAAAAAACTTTTCAGAAGTTCATATCGATTCTTTCGCCAACAATGTCAAAAGCCACGATTTCTTGTTATTTTGATGTTGCAGTGGCATTGTCGAAGACATGTTCGACAGCGAATTTAGTAATGTTGAAAGGTTTTAAACAGCAATATTTTTTAACTTCTGAAAAAAATAATATTGAAGAGTTGGTTGCATCGAGTTCGGCATATGGTTCAATACCAGATCCTGAAGTCAGTGTAAGATATGTGCGATTCGCTTCAAACGTAGTTTGTTCACCAAAAGCATTTAGAGGCAGCGATTCAGAATATATTGAAGCGATAATGACGTCATTAGTCATTGTAATTGTCGCCGCTTTGTCACAAGGAAAATTAAGGGAGAAATTGGCAAAAAAAGTGTGAATTTTTTTGTAAAATAATAAACACATTTTTTTTCAGTTTTATCGATCGATTGGTGATATTTTGGTTGCTTTTCCACATGATCAATACCAATTTTCATCAATGATGATATCGTCAATTTTTTCAATTTTTGATTCAAAAAATGTGGCTGATAATAATCAAAAAGAGCGTCTTGAATTAATGTGTCGATTAATCGATTCAAATAAAATGTATATTGATGATATCCATCGATGGACAATAACAATTTTTGAAAACAGAGTAATAATTTTGAATTTTATATTTAAAAAGTGTTTAAAAATTCAGAGAGACCTTGTCAATGCTTATCCGAAGCTTTTTTCTTATTTGTTGTTAGCGGTCGGTGTAATTCTTCCTGAATCAATAGTCTACAACCCAATTTTATTCGACAATGATGAATTAAAATATGCGACAGCATTGAATGCGTTCCGCAACGGTCATTGGAAGCGAATTGCTTCTGAAAATTTGAAATCAATCAATAGTAGGGTGAGAAGAAAAAGATGAAAAGCAAAATTATGAAAGTGCATTCTTGCAGAATTTAAGCAAACCATCAGCTGATTGGATTTTCGCGCTTAATGAATTGGCTCAATCTGAATTAGAAGAATTGTCATTTGAAGGTCTCATGATTCAGCAGAAACATCTAAGAGCCTCTTCATCAATTCTAAATGTTGCCTCAGTCTCATCAGTAGCATCGTCGTCCACTTCATCATCGTCAACATCAGCGACGACGACATCACGATTTGATGAGCAATTCAGATTTGCGGCTGATATGATTGAATGCATGCAACAAACATCGGAAGTCTTCACACATCTCTTATCAATTATGAAGCCATTTTTGACAGTCCTCACAGCCGCACTAAAACCTGGAAAATTTTTCAATCCGGTGACAGCAAAAAGATTCACAGCAGCGGTTTGAAAAATTCGAAAAATAAGCATTCAACTTAAAATCAATTTCAGCTTGCCACCGTTGAACAGCCAATTAATGAATCGTTGGCATCCTGGTCAGCATTGTGTCGAACGTCATTCTGCGCCGATGCCACATCATTAGATCTTATCACAATGTTTTATTCGAAAATGTCGATTCTTTTAGCAGCAGTTCGAGTTATTCTTGAAAAACAATCGGCAGAAACGTTTAAAAAAAGTGGAAAACAAAAATAAATTGTTGTTTATTCTTTCAGATTAATTCAACTACCGTCGGTCAGTTGTCATCGTACTGGGACCCAATTACAGTTAGAACGTTTACAATGGGCGTCAGAAAGAATTTCAGCTTTAAAATTTGAAAATGTTCCAAACTTGAATGTAAGCTTAACCTTCTTATAAACTTCTGGTTTTCTGACGGATAATTTCTTTAGACAATTCAAACTCTTTACGTAATCGCTGAACAATTAGCAATAACTCCATACATGTTGCCAAGATTTTTCTTCCAACAATTCTATCATGTTGATTTCAAGGTGAAACAGAATATCTGAAAAAGATTTGAAAGTTAACACGAAAAGAAAAATTAAAGATCACGACAACACCACAAGCAGCCGACAAAAGTCGGGGAGTCAACGTCGAAATTGGCGATACGGTACCAATTCGAGTGGATGGTGTCATCACGTCAACACATCCATCACACATCCGACAAATTATTGTCATCGCAGAAGTGAATCATGTGACGAGTCAAGTGGTACTCAGAAACAAACGAGACAGAAGGATAATTCAAATTTTGTTATTCAAAATTTCAGCACAACTCAATTTGGACTGAAACTGTCGAGCCGAACGAGCAAAATTATTTTACAGCTCAATTTTTATTGAGTTTCAAGCAGGTTTTCAATTTTTTTCTAAAAGAAAAGATAATAAATGTTAACTTTTTTTTAGACATGCGACATTAAATTTCGATTAGAATTCGTTGATTCGACATCTCGAAAACTGTGGAAATCAACAACGACAGCAAATTTATCGATAAATGTGAGAGAAATTGGAAAATCGAGAGAAGCGATAAACTCGACGCAAACTCTGAAAGTCTAGAAAAAGAGCAATACTTGGTGATCTCAATTGAAAAAAATAAAAGTAGCTGGGTATTTCTGTAATTTGAAAGAGTTGAATGTAAAAAATTTTAAAAAAAACTTAAAAATGAAAGTTGGGAGGGTATTTTGAAATAAAAGAGAAAAATCTAGAAAATTAGAAAAGAGTTAAATCATGTTCGATGCAAATTTGTATTAGGCAAAATGATGGTCTCGCCACGATTCACTAATGTTGACGAGACACCGATATTGCGTTCTAATGGCCGAGCGCAACGCGCGCATCGGCGACAAGAAGTTTGATAAGATGTGGAAGCTAAAATTTAAAACAATTCAAATTTTTAAAAAATTTTAAAATTCACCACCGAGAGCGGCTCCTGAGATGCTTTTCATCGGATTTTCTTGCAAAATTCGAAACTGTCGGTCATATCTTTCGTGTGCTTCACGCCAAGCTGCTTCAACTCGAGGATCGGTCGTTGTTCGACGAACACCTCTACCGCCACTAACGTCAGCTCCACCTGACGGATAGAGCATTTTTGAATTTTCATGTAATTGTTCGCGAATTTTTTCGTATTTTGATCGTCGCAAGTCTCTCATCACCATATCTTCATGCTCTTGCTGAACCTTGAAACTCTCGAGCTGACCAATTGAATTTCTAGGAAAGAAAAATCCAATATTTTACTATAATTTTCCCATGGAGCAAACTTGATGGTCTGATTTCGTTCCACTTGGTTGGTGTGTTTCATGTTGGCTAAACGAGCATTTCTCCAACCGTGCTCATCTGGACGCTCAGCCCACCACAGCCAATTTCGATCGGATGGCGCACCAACTCTCGCCATTTCCATCTGGAATTCGAGCTGCTTACGTGCCAACGCTTTGGCGTGCTCTTTCGACTTCAACTCGGCGTCACGAGCATTGGCAAATCTGCGAAAAGGCAAAAATTAGTTGATTTTTGAAAATGTGCAGCACAGACTCAAGAGCGGCTCTGGCGTTGCTCGTCACATCGATCGCTTCGTTTTTTTCACGTTCAGCGATTTGTCGTAGACGCTTCTCTTCGATTTGTTTGTCAAGCTCGGCCCGATACGCCTCTTTCTGATTCTGAAGTTGAGAGTCGCGTTGACGCGGCGACTCATGACGAAAAATATAATTTTCTTGCTGAAACCGAACCAATTATTCTTTTAATATTTCTTTGTTTTTGGAATCTTTTACTACCGGCGGACTTTTTGGACGTCGCTTCTTCATCTCGATTATTTCGGCGTTGACGCGATCGATGTGGTCGCGAAGAGCTTTGTTCCGATCTGCTTCTTCCTGAAAAAAAAAACAAAACTATTGAATAATCACGGTCATGTGCTATTTTTATTTTACAAGCCACATTTTGAAGCTACGTTAATACGCGCTTACACGTTTATTTCTTCAAACTATTTTTAAGAATTTAAATACCCGCTCGAAATTTTTCTCTTTTTCTTTCATTTCATCTTCATAGATTTTTGCTCTTCTTATGCTATCTTCATATTTTCGCCGTTCCTCTTCAGCTTTTTGTCTAATCCGATCCATATATTCATCTTCACACCGGCATTGTGCACAAATCTCTTCTCCGTAATACAAATTATCGTTTGAAATGAGACGATCGTTGACAGATTTCTAGAAAAAATCCAGCATGTCACATCTTGAAATTAAAATTCACACCTCTTCTTGGGTTTCAAATCTGATTTTTCCCAGGTTTCGTGTGACTTCCATCATCGGATCTTCGTCGAGCCTTCGCGTTGCCGTAGTAACATTACCTCCGTGCCCTTCGATGATTCCGCGATCAACAGACGTTGAGATATCTTCGCCAAGATTGAATTTCAACGAGTTCGGCATCGGATCATCCGGATAGATCTCTTGCGGAAGATCCATTCGATATCGATCAATGTTTGGCAGAGTTGTCCCTTCACCATCAATAAGATTTGGAGGAAGAGCTGAAATTGAACGACTTATTCAGCTTGAATTAATTCAACCCGCTTCTGAATAAGAAGCGGGTTTTCAAAAATTGAGACTCAGACGCTCCTCCTGCGAACAAGATACAAGAAAATCTACCGCGGGTACAGATGCGCTACCTGAGCCAATATATATACAGTAGCCATAAAGATACGAATAAAATGGGGGTCGCTCGTTTGGCTAATGCGAGCGGTCTCGCTGACATTTCACTGGCAACGCCTCTCACCGTTGTTTGCGTGTGGTGTGTAAGAAAAATGATGAAAGAACGAAAAACAGAAAATACGAATTTACGATTTTTCTAATTTAATGAGAATAAATTTGAAAAAAACAATAAAATTAAGGGAAAAGTGTCGTAAAATATTTTGTTTTGTACGCAACTAAAAATGACGCACTTTTACACTTTTTCTATTGCTTTTTTGGATTTTTATGCAGTCGAAAACAGTTACGCACTACTTCAATTTTAAAGGTTCATTCATTACCGGAATCCAGATCGTCGTCTCGAAAATTGACCAATCTTGCTGGCAAACTCATTTCAGCATCATCCAACGCCTTCGCCACATTGACACCCGTCATAACCGGATCACCAGCAGCTGATCCGATGATCGGTGGCGGCGAGTCGAGTGGTGAGACTGGGTTTTATTGATTTTTTTTTCCAATAATTTTAAATTTCTCACTTACAATCGTAATGTTTTCTCATTTGCGGCTCATCTGGAGGTCGAAAACGAGGAGCTTCAAAATTTTCGAGGGCTTCTCGCACTTTTTCCGCTTCACTCGGCTCTCGATTTCCCATACGATCATAAAAATACACTTTTCCATAGCGCATATCCTATTCTAGACAATTTCTCAACTAAAAACTGAACAAAAAACCGTTGGTGTCGAATTATCCTTGCAAGTCCTTGCACACTTTTGACTTATGAGGAATAATTGCACACACTGAAATTTTTTTATGTGGTTTTTTTTTTGGACAAAAGAAAATGCAAAACCAAAAATGAAAAGGATACTGAAATCGTATAGAGCAAATTTTCCAAAATCGCCCTTTTCACGCTTCACCGATTCCAATTTCCGGAATCACCTTTGCTCAAAAAAAAAATTTGCGCAACATATTATACAAATTTTTGTGAAAAAGCTAAAACTTCTTTTTATTTCCATACACAAAATATCAAATATTCAAAAAAAATGAGAAAGAGATAACCGTAAAAAGAAAAATTGAGTTCAACGTTCACCAAATCATTCTCTTTCGATATGAAAATCCGCTAGTACTTTGAACACTTCATTCGCCTAAAAATGAATTATCAAGTTGTGAAAAAATCCTAAATTCACGGTGTTTATTTTAGAACGTATGCAGTACACTACATAATGCACTTTCTGCTGCAAAATCAAAATTGGGGATATTTACGAATCAATTTTCTTTGAGACAACGTTCCAAAATGCACACTGTGGATTTTTCATTACCTTATTCGCATCAATTCCCAATTCGTTGCAATCTGGATCGATTGAAGCAAAAAAATCAATAAACGATTCCATTTCATCTAAACGACTTGATGCTAATGCAAACATTGTCATAAAATTTGGCACATAGCGATTTCGAATTTCCGCCAATTCTTGTCTATGACTTTTTAATGGGTCTCCGGTTTCTCTTGGGGCCAAGAAGTACTCTCCTCTCCATCCGACGTTTGTAAGGATGCTTCTCAATAATGGTACCAAGTTCTGAATATTTTCAACTAATTTTATAAAACAAAAAAATAAAAACTTCCTACTTCAATGTACTGTAAAACCATTTCGTTTCTCGATTTTATATCAATCACCCTTCTTTTGGCCGCTTCTTCTCTTAATGTCATTTCAGCTCTTGCTCTTATCCTGAATGAAGCTTCCCATTCTTTTCCTTCCTCATTTTCACCGATTCTTTTTTTTAGAACTCCTCCGATGATTCGTAATTCTTCTTCCTCAATCGGTTGATAATCCATCGCCATGCCTAATTTTACCGCAATTGTCACTATCAAATTATAAACATCCATGAATGTGCAATGAGCCAAAAATTCATTTATCGCATGATTAATTCTTTCATTACCAATAGTCGAATTCGCCTCTTGCAACGGATCATGATCATCAGCGAATAATGAATAAATTTTCAGATTTTCCAACTTGGCGTTTGTCAACACAGCCGCCAGATCGAAGCGAAAAGCCTCGCGAATCATTTGTCGAATTTTCACTTCATCACATATTGCGCATCGTAGGCATTTTCGAATTAATCGATTCAATTCTTCAACAGCAGCTAATGATGTTTCTTCACCACCAATCAATAACCATTGCCAATGAGAAATTTGATCTTCAGTGCTGATCATTTTAGCCTGGAAACATGCTTTTCTTCCCAAAAAAAATGTGTTTTTCCCAGAAATAGCGAATTCTCAAATCGAGTTTCTTCTGGAAGGAAATTAATAAAAACCTCATCAGCATCTCGAATAGTTTGGATCAAAGAGCACGCATAAACTGAAAAATTCATTTCACACTGCCTCAAAGCCTCAGCAAATATAATTCTTTCTTCTTCATTGTCCACCACTTTCATTGTTGTCACAATTTGTTCGTGTTTTGTTTCTTCTGGCAAAAATTTCGAATAAAATGCCGCCATTCGACGATGTGATTTTGATCCAACTCGATTTCGAAGATCATCAAACTGTCGGGCAATTACAACATCCGCATCCTCCTTTAAGCATAATTTTTTTTTTAATTTAAGAATTAAATTTTTGTTACATTTCTTTCAAATCCACTCAATAATGCTACACCAGTCAAGTGATAGAATAAACTGAGCGCAACAATATTTACTCCACAATTAATGTCTAATGGGACATAATTTTCGACTTGTTTTCGAGCCAATCGGAATAAATCTTCAATATTATCTCCTAACATTGCGTCAACCACTTGAAAAAATACCAAGACTTCATTTTTTGCGCTTTGAGCCTGGAAACACCGGTAAATGTTGTCGCACATTTTTTCCTAAAAAAAACCAGTTCAAACAAATTCTTACTGTTTCAAGTTGCTCAATGATTGATGATGCTGTCAATGGCCCATTGAACAATGAATAAACATTTTCGGAGGACATTTCACCTTCAGCCATCAACATTCGTGCTAAAAATGCTGTGTTTGCATACGACCAAATTTTTTCAGCAACTGTTTTTGCTTCTTTCAGCAATGGCTTTGAATTTCCACGTAATGCGTGTAGAAGCTTCACGTAACAATCATCATTTCCTTTGTTTGTCTGAAAATTGCTTTTTGCTTCTAAAAAAAAATTTTGTTTTAATTCTCTCACGATTTCAATTAAATTTTGTAATTTTTCAAAATATTCAGCGCGTCGTTTTCTTTTAAAAAGTGCTAAATTTTCCGCATTCGCCTCAATTGGAACATCTTCTGGACGCCTTATAACCGCGTGCAATTGTAGCTGAGCCGCAACTGGTCCCATTCCGAGATTAACGGCGATTTCGCTGGCTTTTGCAATTTCACCACTTCGGACAAGATCGAAGATGACGTTTAGAGCTGTTTTCTCCAATTCAATGTCTTCGTCGTTGCCTGACGCGTCAGGATCTAATGACGCATTCTTTGGTGGTCCACAAAAGTTGGAGCGCTTCAGAGAAATAATTGAACTACTCCGCACGTGTCGAACTCGTTCTAATTTTCGAACTTGATCCGTCAAACCCTTTTCGTATTTTTGTTCGCTTATCGCCTTTTCACTCCATAATAAAAGCGTCTGAAACACAATGAAACGATTAAACTTCCACCAAGTCACTTTTCTTACAAAAACGCGACGAAATTCAATGTCATTCAATATAAGCTGTGCTAAAAGAGAAGTTTCTCGATGTGCGGCGTATTCGTGCGGCAACGCCGTAAAAATCGCCATCACGCTTGCAATTTGAACAGCTTCATTCGCGTACTTTTGCGAAAATTCTGAATACTTAACATTGACTGGTAGTTTCCGCGTTTGATTTTCAGTTTCAGCAAAAATCTGAACAAAATTAAACAGTGAAAATATGAGAAGAATCATTTTTTACATCGTGTAAACGCGTCCACATAACTGGTGATATTTGTCCACCGTCAATGTCATATTCACCGAATGAAAGTGAGCAAAGCTCAATGTAAAGTTTTTCAGCAAGTTGAGCATTATCTGTAATAATAAAAATAATATTCTTATTGAAAAAAAACTTTTCCTTAAAATTTCCACTCACAAACTCCCATATATTTGAATGAAGCTAAATTTTTGCGAACACTTTCATCGGTTTCCAAATCTTCTTGAAGTTCAAATGAAGATTCCATTTCACTTCTGTATGAATTTTGAGATTGATTCATCTTTAAAAACAAACACTTTTTATAATTTGAAAATTTGAAAAGGTAAAAAATTTGACGAAACTTGGCGATAAAAATTTGAAAATTACGTTGTTCTATAGAGCGCACTTTCTCTTTCTCCCTATTCGATGTTAGCATTTTGCGGTAGTTCGAAATAAAAAAAATTGACGTTAAATAATTTTTTAAAGATTCAAAATCATTTCCTTATTCAATATCCCACAATGGAAGTGCAAAATTTGAAATTTGGTCCATTTTTATCCTTAAAATCGAGCAAATCTCAAGAGAAAAGTCTTATCACAACTTTTAAATCGATCAGTAAAGTTGGAAAAAAAAGAAAAGAAAAACGAATTTAATTGAAGCTTAAGGTTTCATTTGTAAATAGACCAATTCAACATGTTGGTTCAATTTGTTTATGTTATTCAAACTCCAAAGATTGCACAACTTGCAATCAATCTTCAACCACTTTCAGCGAGGTTTTTGGGGCTGAGAAATCATTCAACTAATTGAATTCAACTATTTTTTTAAAGTCAAAAAGCGATGTTTGTCGAATGAGTGCTGGATTATCCCCATTATCATCATCATCATCTGATGGCTCATCGCTTTTTGAAAATCCAGAAAAATCGTTGACATCAATTTTTAATTGTGCTGAGAGTTCGAATAGCGATTTTTCGTATTCAACCGATGGCTCATCATTATTCAACGATGTCGATAATCAAAATCAATACCAAATGCTGAACCAATGCCTGCACGATTTAAGATCCGAGCTTTTATTGAAAATTTCGGAATTTCGCGAACTCTATCGAACGTCAACTCACGCCTTTCGTGAACTTTTGTGGTATGAGAAATTCCGAGAAGATGAGATTCCATCACAAATGGAATGGCTGAAATCAAGAGTTGAAGCTGAGAAAAATGAAGTCTACTCGAAAATGGATCAAGCGCTTGAAATAAAAAATGATGTGAACAAATCAACAAAATGAAACAAATTTTTTGAAATTAAAATGTAATTTTAGATTGAGCTTAATGAGCTTCTTTTGCAAGAGTGCAACAAGGAGTATAATATTGTTCGTAATAAGATTTTATATCGAATGGTGAGAAAAATGCAAATAAAACGGATTTATTTTTTCAACTTTTCTTTAGATTGATGAAGATTTAATAAAAAGTAATTATGAAAGAGTTAAAGAAATTAACGATAAATTCCCAAAATACGAAGATAAATTATCAAATATGGAGCTGAGAACATTGGATGCTTTAGATCGAGAACTTTCGTCACTTTTAACGAAACTAGGAAAACAAAAAATTTTAACATAAATCGATTTTTAATTTCTTCTTTTTTTTTCAATTAAATATTGACAAAAAAATTATTATTAGAAAATTCTTCCAGAATAATTAAAAAAAAGAAAATTTTGGTTTTGGACGCAAAAAACCTACACGCACTTTTGCACACATTTTGTTTTTCGAATAATTTTATTGATTTTAATTTTTTTTCTTTATTTTTGCGTTAAAAAGTGAAAAAGCTTCAAAGAACTTTTTTTGGTTGAAAATAACTCAAAATATTTATTTATAATGCATAAAAATTAAAAATACAATAAATTATTGAAAAAAAAATAATTTTATAGGAGAAAAGTGTATTTTTTAATTTTTACTCGTCCTCTTTGCTGTTGTTAGTTGTTGTTTCTATTGAGTTTATCTCATTTTCTTTCATCTACATCAATATTGGTGAATTTAAAGAAAAACAAATGATGGCAAGTTTATCTGCGACCGGCTCTTTCTAAAGCTTCGGATAAACCCAAGCTTGACTGAAAATTGTAGGCTGGTGAAATGATGGCGGATCGTTTCTTCTTGCCGGCGTCGAAAAGATGATTATACATCTAAAGAGGCCGGAAGTTTTCCGAGTTTTCTTTGATTTTCGCTTTAATTTCAAACCTGCATCTGATTTCCAATATCACTTGCCATGGAAACTTGTCGTTTACCAACGGCTAATAAACTTCTTAAACTTCCAGCATGAGCTTCGATGTCATAAGATGGCGAAATGTGACGTTTAAATTGAATTGGAGTTTGATCGTAAAACATTCCCTTAAGCATCATTTTTTATTGTTTCTTTTCAAAATTGTTTTTTCAATTAATTAAAATTTGATAGTTGACTACGGTAATTTAAGAAGATCAAATATTTAAAAAATATCGATGAATTTCCAAAAAAATCTAAAGAAAACGAAACTGTTTAAAAATTAGAAAAAATATAAATTTTAAGAATTTATTAAACAGCTAAAACAGTGGTACTGTAGTTGCCTACCTCATCATAGTATCCTTTTCCATGAGGCGGTTGAGCAATTGTCAAAATCGACAAAAAAGCCAACAAGAACAACGCAATAAAAAATGTGGATTTCATCTTTTTCTTGCTGAAAAAGTACACGGATAAAAAGAAAAGGAAGAAAAATGCGATAAAATTGAGAAGATGAAATGAAAAGGGGAAGAAACGCCAACAAAAAATGAGGCGGAGTTTGCGCGGTGAAGATGAAAAAAAAAAGGCGGAGAAAATCACAGGAAGTTAGCCTCACAATGTTGAAAAAGCTCATTATTTGACAGAGTCTCACAGATAACTAATTAGAATAAAGCAAAATTGCGGAATTCACTGGAAGTCTCGCCACACTTCTCTTCCGATTTCAATTGTAAAACAACAAAAAAGCTGAGAATTATTTATTGAAAATTTCATTAAAAATGACGGATTTTTGTATTTAATGTTGGCATTTTTCTTGTTTTATATGTGAAATGTGAGAAATTTTGAGAAGAGGAGGAAAAGGGAATAAAATGAAAAAGAAAATTTTTGCCGCCGGCAAAAAGATGAATCATAAATTTTCGTTTCGAGTTTTTGTCAGACAAAAATCGGCTGAAAATTAAAATTGAGCACTTCCTCAATTAATTCGGAGATTTTTAAATCGGCGAAAATAATTGTTGAGACGTTATCCTCGTTTTCTTCTTCTTCTTCTTTTTTTTTGCTGAAACTTCTCATCTCTTCTCTTCCGAAGAGTAATTGAAAACAAGAAGAAGAAGAAGAAGAAGAAGGAGAAGAGGAAAAACATTCTGTAGGAAAACTGAATTTTAAAAATTTTTCTAAAGAATCGTAGGTATTGTTTTTAATGAATTCGCCTGACAACAAATCGGATGTTTTGATAATTATTTTTCTCAAATTAAAAACAAATTTTATTATATCTGAAATTATTAGAATTCCTTTGCTGAAATTTAAAAAAAAAAAAAAATTTTGTTTTCTGCAAAATTTCAAGCAGAGGAAAAAGTTTGGTCTGAAACAATTTGAATTGTTGCGTTCAAATTTCTCGTTCGCCTTTTTATTTCCTCCTCGTTGTCGTCGCAATAAATTCAAAATGAGCACTACAATTTTTGGAATTTAGATGAAATTCGTTTTGTTGTTGTGTGTGTGTGGCTTCTGTTTCCTGCTCGAACAATGAGATGAGAACAGAGCGGAGTATGGGGAAAAAAAACGACCCTTCCTTTTTCGTTTTCTTTTTTACTCTCAAACATCATCAAGAATTTTTAAAGTCTTGTTTCGCAAAAAAAAGAAAAAGAAAAATGCTTCGTGTTGGAGAAAAGAAAAAAAGACGAAAAATGGCGAGCTGAGACAGAAATAAAAAAGCAAATTGGGTTTGAGCTCAATTTGATTCGGGCAGTGTTTTGAATTTCGAAAAATTCTCAAAAATGTGACGGCAAGGAACATAAAAATTGTGCTACAGTAATCATCCTATTGTAAATTTGTCTCTAGTTTGAACTTTCCTGCTTCTTCTTCGTTTTTTTTTTATTGGCAAGAAAACCAAAAAGTTATTGTGAAAAAAATTCGTTTTATTCAAACAAATTTTTTTTAATTGAAATATTTCGTCAAGTTCAGTGTCTACAGACTTTTACAGTTTGGTGTTTACGGACCTACCGTAATCAATTAAAAGCGATTAAAATCGAGAAAATCGGAAAAAGAAGAAGAAAGAAAATGTTTTCCTGTTGTTTTTCTTTATTTCAAATCACTTCCTCGTTGTTGAGAAAAATTCCGTTAAAACCTTTCAAAAAAAAAAAATTATTTTTTCTTTCTGTTTTTTATTTCTACTTGACATGTAAAAAGAAATTGTGTCTCACTTTTTTTTTTGCCGCAAGCGGAAATCAGAAAATAAAGTTGTCCCCCCCCCCCCGTCCCCCGCTCTCCCCCGCTTTCTTTCCACTGACGCATCTTTTTTAAGTTGACATTTTATTATTGAAAAAAGGGCATTTTTATTAATAAATAAAGTTGTATTGATTTTTTTTAAAAGAATAAGCTGAGCTATAAATTTATTCACCCTCATTTTTTGTACTCCAAAAGAGATGTTTCTTGAAAGTTCAAAAATAAATGCGCTTAGCTGATTGAAGTACGGTATTAAAGTATGCGGATTTATATATTTATTTAAATAAAAATCCTGTCGTTTTCCATGATGTTTTTAAGTAAAAGAAAAATTAGACGCCATGCTTTTGGCTACTGGAAGTTTCGCAAAAAAAATGACAAAAACATATTTTTTAATGTGAAAAACAATTATTATTTATAGAGAATTTGTGTTTCTCTTGGTGAATTATTAATTATTTGTCGTCAATTATGATGTTTGCGGACATGTTGAAGTTTTAAATTTTGTTTTTAATTCGAAAATTATAAATTCAAAGGAATTGAAATTCCTAAAAAAGCACTTGAAAAATGGAAAAACTTGGAAATTTTTGATTCAAAAAATCTCAAGAGACGGATTATGGAAAGGGTTTTAGCTGTTTTCTGAGTTCTCAAGCCAAAAAAATGAAAAATGAAAACAAAAATAGCAAATGCGCTCTACGATAAAACAATTTTTCACTTTTTTTCAAAGTTTTAGGTAGAGCGCACTTTCTCTACTTTTTCATTTTTTTTTTTTCATATTTTTAACCAATTTATATTTGGAGTATCTTTCAAACATTGAAGGTGCTGAAACTACAGTACTTTAAAGGCTTAAAAAAGCTAATTGAAAAAAAAGATTTATCTGAACTCCATTCATCTGCATAATAAATAAAACATTATTTTCGTCCAGCTTTTTCCAAAGCATCAGATAACCCAAACGATGATCTAAAATTGTAAGCTGGTGAAATGATGGCGGATCGTTTTTTCTTGCCGGCGTCGAAAAGATGATTATACATCTAAAGAGGCAGGAATTTTTCCGAGTTTTCTTTGATTTTCGCTTTAATTTCAAACCTGCATCTGATTTCCAATATCACTTGCCATGGAAACTTGTCGTTTACCAACGGCTAATAAACTTCTCAAACTTCCAGCATCCGCTTCAATGTCATAAGATGGTGAAATATGACGTTTTGATTGCGATAGAGCACGTTTGAGTGGAGTTTCCTTTAATTAAACAAACATTTTTTTTTTCTTCAAAATATTTTTTTTACAAACTTCGTCTCCATAAAAATCACTGTAATAATTACTATCGATTGCCGATTGAATAATTGGCAGAATTGAGAAAAAAACAAAAAATGTGCAAAAAATCATTGAGCTCATGTTTTCGGCAAGGTCTGGCTGCAAAGCAAAATGATGATTTTTTGGTTGAAGGGATTAGAGCGGTGAGCAAGCTCCGCCTCTTCTCGATAGAATGCAAAAAAGGCGGAGAAGATTCTCAAAACAACACAAGTCGATTAAGTAATGAGATTTTTCAGATTGAAATTGACGAATAAGAAAAATGTCGTAATTTATGGTGTTTTGTACGTGACTAAGATGACTGACTACATTTATATTTAAAAATATAAGGAAAAAACGAATTTTTCCAACAATTTTTAGTTTTTTTATTTTCATTTTGCCAAATTATTTTCAAATTTTTCTAAATAAAAAAAGGCTCTGCCGAAAAAAAAAATTAAATTTTGGTCAGCGTAAAGAAGGAGAAAAAGAAAATGACATAGACACGCTCAAAAATTGTTTGGATGACCGGAGATAAAAAAAAATAAATGAATTTTGAGCTACTTTAAACCGCCTATCTAAAAAGGAAATTGAAATTTGTTTTTTAACTTCTTTTTATGCGTCGTGTGTTGATGAATAAAAAAAGGGATAAGAAAACGATCTTGAAATGTGTGAGATCTTTCCAAATGTTTATGAAAGCTGAATTCCCTTGACAATTTGCCAAATTATTTATGTAGTTCAATCGAGTTGACTTTCAAAATCGTTTTAATCCTTCTCTTTACTTTTTCTTTAAACTCAAAATTAAAGAGCAGCTGTCGTCTAAAGGCGCACACTCAAACAAATTTCATTGGTCTCCAAACGGCATTTAAAAATAGAAAAACAGTAAGATTTTAGGAAAAATAATTACAAATTATTTTTTATATGTATAAATTGTTTTTGAAACTAAGTTTTTTTCAGAAATCCCATTTTTTTAAATAAAAAAATTTTTTGATATCGGCATCGTAACTGAAAAGTGCGAAAAACTCATTTTATACACCACTGAAATCTTCCGATTTGGAAAATCGCCAGGATTTTTTAAGAATACAAAAACATTAAATTCATAATTCATTAAGTGTTCAAGTCGAAGCGGCTTTGTTGCATCGATTTTTAAAAATTTTAGAACATTCCCGGTATTTTTACCTATCAAATTGCATTTTGAGCAAATTTCATTAAGTAAAGAAATGGTATAAAACTAGAAAAAAATAAACAAGAAATCACTAAAAACAAGTTAAAAAAAAAATTTTCCTATTGACTTGGCATCACTTTGAATCGTTTAAACGCCGCTTTTTCCAAATTTTCCCGATCATCAGGATGTGCAATTTTAATCAGTTCGTAGGCTCGCTGACGTATTGATTTTCCCCATAAATTAGCAATTCCGTGCTCGGTGACAATATAACGAGCGTGAGCCCGAGTTGTCACAACTCCAGATCCCTAGAAAACGTTTTCAGAGTTTTCAAACAACCAAAAAAAATAAAAAGGCGTGTTTACCTCCGTCAAAAATGGTACAATTTTAGTTTGTCCCTTATTTGTTCTTGATGGCAACGCAATAATTGCCTTTCCCTCACCATCAAATCCATGCGGACTGGCAGCCATAAAATCGACTTGTCCACCAAATCCTGAGAAGAAATTTGTTCCGATCGAATCGGACACGATTTGTCCGGTCAAATCGATTTCAATCGCCGAATTGATGCTCGTCATTCGATTGTTTTGGCGAACAATGTCAATGTGATTCGTGAAATCGCATGTGGCAAAGACTGCAACAACAATTTTCAAAAAGGAAAAGAGGTGGGGGGGGGGGGGGGGGGGGTTTAATTACAAAATTCAGGATTGTTATCGATTTGTTTGTAGAATTCTTTGCTGCCGAATGCAAAACTGGTGACGACCTATAGAAGATCAAATATTTTTTAATTTAGAATCAACCAAAAAAGAAAAAAATGGTTAAACTTTGCCTGGCATAAATGTTTTCTTTGCATTATTTATAACGCCATGATTCATCAGATCAAGTACACCATCGCTGAACATTTCCGTGTGAACTCCAAGGTTTTTGTGATTTTTCATTGCCGCCAGCGTCGAATCGGGAATGGCTCCGATTCCAAGTTGAAGAGTCGCCTCGTTGTCGACAAGATTTTCAGCGATAATTTTTCCGATTCGCTGCTCAACTTCTGACATTTGCTCGTTGCCGGCTCGAAAAGCAATTGGAGCATCAGAATTGACGATGAAGTCAAAGTGTGATGAATGAATTACAGAATGACCATGAGTTCTTGGCATTGTCGAATTTGCCACAGCTGCAAATTTTTGTCAAAAAAAAAACCATTTTCTTCCCATTTCCTTTTCCTGGTTACCAATAATATGCTTTGCATTACTTGTCGCCGCCAGTGATGTGTCGACGTCAACTCCAAGTGTGCAAAATCCTCGCTCATCTGGAAAAAAAGCTCGGTGTGCTCCTTCAATTCGTTGACACGCATCTCACTGATCTTCTACCTGGTGGTGAGACGGTTATCAACGCCACGTCAACATTGATGAGTCCCGAATTATAGAGCGATGGAACTTCGGACAAGAAAATTGGTGTATAATCCGAGTGTCCCTGATTGACATTTTTCCGATTTCCCGGACAAATAAACAGCGAATTTGAGCGGATTTTTCCTGAAAATCATAAAAACCTTGGCACAAAATTAAATATTTATGAGGAAAATGTTGGTTCTTCCTTATCCGAAACTTTTTTTTTTTTTTGCATAAAAAATGATATTTTACCATGAAATTTTGGATCAAATTGAGGACATTTTCCGCTTAGAATCAAATGTGACATTCGAATTTCGTTCAATTTCTGATTTTCGACTCGACGACACAGCGCTTCCAGCAATTCATTTGGTGCTCCAGCATGATTGTGCACATAAACATCCATGTCTGGCAAAAAAAGGAAAAGAAGAATTTTCGATCAAAAATTTCGCCATGAACTATTTTTTGATACCTGAATTGAGAATGCTTAAGGCTTCATCAGCAGTGACCGATTTGGGTTGATGACCCGGTCTTGGTCGCAACAATTTGGTTGGAATTTTTGGTCCAAGTGTGAAACATCTAAAACCCTCATTTTTGTTCCACTTTTCGTTCGATTATTTTTCTGTGCCACAAACCTTTTAAAAATTGAAGAGGTTTGAACCGTGAACTGAAGCAACCGCATTATTCTTTCACAATTTTCTGGAATAAAATTCAATTTATCGAATTAAACACATTTTTATTCTCTCTGGCCATGTTTGAATTAATTTTTTTTTGTTTTGCCGTGGCAAAAATTTGAAAAATGAGAGACGCAGAGTCATGAAGAAAAAAAATGCAAAAAAAAAAGCGAAAAGATCAATTTTTATCAATTAAATGATTGGATATTTTGCCGATAAAATGTTTTCTCAATTGATTTTTTCTTTTTTTCCTCGTTGTTTACTTGAAAATTGGGTGTTCTTTAAAATTTTGAAAAGTTTAGAAAACAAACAGAAAAAAGGACGTTTAAATTCCGTGGGGACTACACACCATGATTTTTTTGGATTTCTCTTCCATTTTTTATTTTTTTTCTTTTCCAATTTTTAAGAAAAAAACAAAAACAACTAAAAAAAATTTCCAAAAAAAAAAAAACATTTGTCGACTTTTTAGTTCAGTTCATGCAAGTGTGCTCTAATGAACACTTTGAAAAATGCCTCTTCAAAATATTTTATTCTAAAATTTATTCAAGAAAAACAATTTAAATATTCACAAAAAGTGTCTTCTAGAAAACAAATTATTTGACATCTTCATTAGCCGCTTTTTTATCAGCCACACGTTTCACCCTGAAATAAAACATCCCATAGTTCAATAGAGCGAGTTTTCGTGTCTCACCTAAAAATGCTCTGAATTTTCTTCGCCGCTTCCTTCACTTGTGGATCGTCAAGGTTGATGTCGATGCCGCTCTAAAACAAACACAAATTTTTTGTTGAAATCTGTAATTCAACACCAAAAATATCCCCCCCCCTCACCCCCTTTGCCTCCCCTCTTATTCTATTTTACATATAAATTTACATTTTCCTCGCGTTAAAAAGGACCTAGCAACCCAAAAAAAATATAAATTTTTATTTTTTTTAAAGGCGCATACAAATTTTAAATTTTTTAATCGTTCTGCATCAATTTTTTCCATTAAAATTGTCAATTTCAGTGTGGTTTGAGAAAAGTTGTCGAGACATTTTTATTTTAAAAAATTGAGGAGAACAAATAAGAAAAAGGATGAAGCTTGAAACGGAAAAAAAAAGAGCGCACACACACACCCATTTTTTATTGCCTTGAACACAATTTTGCGCCTATCTCGTCATCTAATTCGTAAAAATATTCTCCGCTCCTTTTCGCCGTCGTCTTCCTTCTTTTTTTCCTTTAACTGGCAAAAAAAAAACAACAACTACTACTACTACGACTATGTACTACTTTCGACTAATCCCAGTTCTTTTTTTGTTCTTAAAGCGCGCTAGCTCTACTGCCGACTGCCATTCAATTTGGTTTCGGTGCTGAAAAAGAGACAAAAACCAACCACCTCTTGTGTCGCTTTCTCGCCTTTTTCAGCTGCCGATTTTGAGGACACATCTGCCCCGGATGCTGCTGCTGCTGCTGCTGCTGACGATGACGACATTTATTCTGAATACGCAGCGGAAAATCGAAAGGAGACAAAAAAAAAACCACACAACAAACTTTGAAGATAAGAAAATGAAGAAAAGTGGGGAGGAGGAGGAGAGAAAATAAATGAAATGCTCTCACCGAGCAAAAAAAAAACGACGAAGAATGGGGGGCGCGCGCGCGCAAAATTATTTTGTAGGCGGAGTCGAGTCGGAGTTGAAGCAGAGCTTTCTTTCTGCTGCTGCTGCTTCTCCTGCCTGCTGCCGTGAACGACTACGACGTCAAACGAGAGGAAGAAGTATAAAAAAAAACTCTCTAACACACCACACTATATACAACTTCCACTCCTCCCTCTTTACCTCATTTTTTTTTCTTCAACAACTCGATTTGTTCAAGGTGACTCTTTCGAGGATTTCGACGTGTTATAAAATAATTTCTGAGAGAGAGAAAGAGAGAGAGAGAGAGAGAGAGGATTTGTAGGAGGGTTACTGTAGATTCTAAACTTTTTAAAACTCAATCTCATTACTTGAACGCAGGCGCGCTCTATTGAACACCCCCCAAACTACTCAAGCCCAATGAATGAGTTGGAAAATATTTTCTGCTTTTAAAAAAATTGCTCGAGCAATTCGGGGTGTTCAATAGAGCGCGCCTGCGTTCAAGTAATGAGATTGAATTTGAAAAAGTTCAGAATCTACAGTAACCCTCCTACAAACCCTCTCTGTCTCTCTCTCTCTCTCTCTCTCTCTCAGAAATTCTTTTATAACACGTCGAAATCCTTGAAAGGAATCGATTTGGAATGAGGAAGAAGGAGGAGAAGAAGAAGAAAAAAATTGACAAAATGAAAAGAAGAGAATAGTTGAATGGAATATTTTATTTTTTTTCGGACCCCAACAAAAAACGAAAAAGGAAGAAGTTTTTTTGTTCGAAGAAAGAAAACGCGTTTTTCTTCGAACAACAAACATTAAAAGGGAAATTAAAAATGCTGACCGATTGAGACAACAAATTTCAAGATTTGTTTTTCTCCAACAGTAAAACAACAAGACTCTACTGAGCGTTTAACGCTGTGCACCTTTAATACAGTAGTTTCGCCAACAAGGTTTTTTTCGAATATTTATGAGCTTCGTTGAAAATTGTTCAATAAATTGAATTTAAAACAAAAAAAGAACCTTTGAAATTATTAAACCTGTTAATATTGAAAAATCAATAAAAAGTTACCCGAGAACATTTTAAAAGTGACAATTGTTGTTTTAAGCATTTAACATGAATTTGATACTCATTTAACAGAGAAATATTGAAATACGCGGAAACTTTTTTTTTTTTTTGAAAAAATCCATAATTTTATTGCAAAAGCACCACATCAGTAAAATGTGTTCAAGCTTACCTCCGAAAGCCACGGCGAGAATGTATTCAATCTGAAAAAAAACTGTTTTGAAAGTCAAAAATTTTTTAAAAGATAAAATTATTGTTGAAGTTCAAATTCTTACCAGATTTTAGGCGGGGAAAAAAGTTTAAAAAACAAAAATTTTTTTTTAGAAAATTGCATTTTTAAAGAGAAAACCAAATAAAAATTTGTGACGTGACTAGAAAATGATCAACCCCTGTCTGATTGATTATTCTTAAAAATTTATTTTCAAAAAAATGGTTATCATTCATCGAGATCGAATAAATAAATTTGTCTTTGCGATTTTAACCTCATTCAGCTTTTCCGTCATCTTGTTTGGAATTTTGACAGCGATCGCCTCGCACAAACCAGTGCCAAAGGAAATTGTCGATGTCGAATATCGTCATTTAACAATTGAGAAAAACCAGCCGAGGTGGTGCACCGAATCGAGTTGTCTGGAATTTGAAATGAGAATTGTATTTTTTTTTTTTGGGAAAAAGCTACATTTTTGGTTGAAATTGAAAACAAAACGCGTTTAGAATGAATACCAAAATCGAAATATTTCAACTTGCGACAATTTCTTCACTTCAACATGCGGAAATTTTGTTTCACACAATTTTTATAATCGAAAATCCGTCATTCCAGAAAAGGAAATGATCGATAAAAGTTGATTGGAATTCAAGAATTTTTTTTTCCAATTTTTATAATCAAAAATTTCAGATGTTTTTGAGAAGCTTGAAGAAGAATTTGAAAAACCAATAAGCGATGGTGAATTCTATAATGAATGCATAAATCATTATCCACGATTAGAAGATACGTTAGTTTTTCAATCAAAAATTCACCGATAATCGGCAATTTCAGCTTGAACATTTCATTTTTGAGATCAGTTTTAGCTAAACACAATCCGCGTAATTATCCTTTCAATTCAACAAATGATGGAGTTTTTAGTAATTTTAAAAATTGTGCTGAAAATAATTCAATTTTTGCTAGAATCAATGAGCACTTTCTATGGAAAAGCACTTGACCTTGGACTGATTCGAATCAAGCTGTATGCTGCTTTCAATGATGAAACAATGGTTTATTTGGATATACCGGAACAAATTGTTGAAGAATCTGATCTTGATGAAGTCTGAAATTAGAAAAATTGCAAGACAACTTCAATATTTCAGCTTCATCTAAAATATCAAAGATATGGTGATGGATTTATGGAACAAAAGCCAAAAGTAGTTGAATTTGTGAAAAAATTGGATGCGATTATTAAAAAAATGGTAAAAAATTTAAATTTAAAAGTAAAAGTTTGGAAAAATGTTGGACTTTTTCTTTGTTTTCGTTCTCCTTAATATTGTTAGCAAAGAAAGTGCGCTCTATCGAAATTTGAGTTCAAATTTTTGTTATATTCTTCCCTTTGAAGAGATTTTTCTTTTTAAAAATGTCTTTTTTCAGAAAAAGCCCCAAGTTCCAAAGTTTAAAAATGAAACATATCATTTATTAATAAAAAGATATGGAATTATAAACTGGGAATTATTTTTCGAAGAGAATATGAAGCCAAATTTGCTTTATCCAAAAAGGAATTTCATACGAACCGACAATTTTAAATATTTAGAAGAGATTCGTGTAAATAATAAAAAATTGAAAGCAGCAAAAAAAAAAGTTAAAAATATATTTTTAGGATTTGGTAGCAGAAAGTGAAGTGAAAACAATTGTTGTTTATTTACTTGCTCATTTTATAAAGCAGATGCCATTTCTCTATGAACCGCCTAAAAGTCGTCAACGAACCAAAGCATGTAGAAATGTAAAAACGGAATTTTTTTTGTTGTTTCAAATTTGAATTTCTTAACTAATTTGCAGCTTCTTTATGTCATGTTTCCAAAAGAGATTCGCGAACGTTTTATGGAATTAACAATTGAACCATACCTTGAAGCCGAATACAAAACGATTGGAACTAATATCAAAAATGCGTTAATTTCAAAAATTCGAAACAGCTTATGGCTTAGAAATCATCCAAATGATTCGGTTGTGGTTTTAGAGAAAATGGGTTCGCTTAAAATTCATTACATTGATGATGATTATCGACACTATGAAAGATTTGTTGATTGGGTTTGTGTTGTTTTTTTTTTCAACAATATGTAGAACAATTTAGAATTTTTAGTATTCAAACAATGAAGTGGACAGACCTTTAACATGGAGACTTAACATTGAAAAAGCGCTAAATTCGTTTTCATTATTTCTTAACAATGAGATCAAGAATCGTAAAAAGCGAGTTCAACATGAACTATCAAGTGATGAAGAAATTGGATATGATTGGCTGAGTCATCGAATAAGTCAGATTTTCAATTAAAAATCATTATTTTTGTAGTTCACCGGGTTGTTTTTTACTAACAGCGAAATAATGTTGCTTCAACGCACGAATGAAATCTCAATTTTTGGTAAAAAATTGAGTTTTTCTTAAAAAATCACTGATAAATTCTAAAAAATTTCTGAAACTGCGCATCAAAATTTATTAGCTGCTACTAACTCAGAAAAATCCAAGTGGGCGCTGCCGCAAAAATCTGGTAGTAAAAAACACACAATGAAGTTGTAAATTTGTAAGATGTGCCAGTTCGAAGCGTCTATGATGGATCCGCATCATTTATTTATGGAAATTTACCTCCATCAATGAGAATGACAACGTTTGGAATTAAATTGGCGCGAGTAATTGCAAAGATGGTTACGAAGGAGCTCCAAGAACACTTATATTTTCAACGAAGCACTAGTTTTGCGAAATGCCTTCTAAATCTTTATCAGGAGTCGGTCAAAGCGAAGTTTCGTGTAGAAATGGTAGTAGAACAATTTGTTCGCATTAAATTTAAACAAAAAAAGAAAATGTTTTTTTAGAAAAAAAATGAAAAAAAAATGAAGAAATTGTATGATCAATTGGTAATCGAATCAATAGCTTTAGAACTCGCGTTTGAAGCAATGCAATACGATAAAAAACGCCCAAATGTTCAACAACTCCGAACTTGTTTAGATGATGAATGTTTCTTCCGTTATTACGTTAATGTAAGGAAGCTTATATACAGTACTGGCCATAAATATGAACAATATTGGTTTTTTGAGAACAACTTTTATCACAGGTAACCCTGATCGTTTTGAAAAAGTGAATTCATTTTTCATTTTCAGACGTCTTTTACCGTACTAAAAGACGTCTAAAATTTTGCAGAACGATCGGGGTTATATGTGGAAAAAAGTTATTCTCAAAAAACCGATATTGTTTATATTTATGGCCAGTACTGTATCTCATTAATGTTTCGCAAGTGTGCTTCATTGAAAACTGAGTAGTAAAAACAATTTTCGCTTCAAAAATGCATTTGATACTCAGTCAATATTTTATGAACGGAAAATTGGAAAAGTGTGCGTAGTTTTCCAAAAACGACCTCGCCATTTTTTTTCATGCGCCACGCAGCGGACTGCAGCCGCTCCCCCTCCCCCTCGCCCACATTTTAATTTTTTTAAACTTGTGACAAAAACGGAGGTTTTGTAGGCATTTTGTGCAGAAAATAAGAAGTTTTATAAAAAATATGCTCGAGATGATGAAAAATCGGAAATGGATTGGAGTTTAATTCCTGACATATTTGTGAACACAATATTGAGCAATCTGGCCGAATTTTCAACAGTTTTTGAGTGCTCGGAAAATTCAAATATGAGAAATGTGGAAAAATGCTCTTTTTTTTAAAATGATCATTTTATTCTATTTTTTTCACTTTAAAACATAATTGAAATTGTCAATAACAGAAATTATTCTTAAAATCCATGATGAACACAAACATTATTATAGCCACATTTCCACGTAAATGGGCAGTCGTAATCGCCACGACAAACCATTACTTCACATTTACCGGGGTGCGGTACACAAACATTTTTCTCCGTGGTGCACCACCAATAGTTGGGACAATCAATATCGTACCGGCACTCGATCACTTTGTAGCACGGCGGTTGAAGAGTGCACAAATTGTCGGATCCACACCATTTTCGAAGTGAGCAATCCGAATCCCAGCGACACGGATCGCCAGCGTAACAACACGTTGAGATAAGGACGATGAAAAGCAAAGTTGATGTAAGATTTGGCATTTTTCGAAATTTTTTTCCAAAAATGATTTCTTTTTATAATTTTTCGATTTTTTAATTCGATTATTTCTTTTTTTTGAAATTTGAATTAAAAAATTGAAATTTTTTTTTAAATTTTAATTTTTAGAAATTTTCTTTTTTTTAGCCTGAAAAATAAAAAGGATCGCTGGGTATCACATGAGAATTGTTATACAAGTGATATGCAGCCTCAAACAAATTCTTGTACGACAATCCGCACTTGAATTTGGCAGTTAAAAAAAAAACACGGTCTGAAAATGCAGGTAATTTTCATTAGAATTTTGGCTTTTATCTTGAAGCATCCTCAATTAAAAAGGTGTGGTGCACACTTTCAAACTGAATATGAATCAAGTTTGAGAAGTTGATGGCATTTAAAGACAAATTTCGGAGTGATTTAGTTGAAATCGAGAAAGGAGACAAACACATTCCATTTAAGAAACCCAACGAACACTCATCAAAAAGCAGGAAAGTTTTCAGAGAGGTCTGAATACATATTAAAATTTATTCGGTCTTGACATCACCATGGATATATTTCAGTGTTTTTTTTTCAACGTCAGTTTTCATTGAAAACGGGGTTATTCTATTCCTATGAAATATTTTTCCGTATTGAAATGCTCCCAATCGTTTTCCTATTCTCAATATTGATGACGTCACCAGAAGAAGTTGAGTCAACGATCGATTGTGCATTTCTTGCTGATCACAATGGATGCTGTAACTCAAGAGCTGTTGCTTTTCTGGATGATGTCACACCGACTTGGCGATCATTAGCAATTTTTATTGGTGAAGAAGTGATGGTGGATAAAGTGAGCAGTGAGGGCCTTTGTCTTAAAAATTGCTCATTTCTCATTAATTATCATGATTGTTGCACAAATCAAGCGGTTGATTTTTTGACCGATCGTTTCGGAAACTCCGATTGGACTACTCGACCAGTAAAACTTCAATCTTTTTATATCAATTTGTTAATTGAGAATAAAGTTTGTGCCCCAACAACGACAGGTTGATCGGTCACTGCCGTCTTTCTTTCATCATCTATGTTTCAGTTCCTTCCACAACCACAGAACTGACCACAACAATAACACATCGACTTGAAACCTGCGAGTTTCTTGTCAATTATTTCGATTGTTGTAAGCAGGAAGCGTTGGACTATTTAAACTTCGGTCCGGATTTTGTCGGTTGGAATACGGAGAAGAACGTGATTTTTCAACGTTTGTATTATGCTGAATTGTCAAAGGCCGGAATTTGTGGCCCGAAATTGACGACTAAAAAAGGTTGGAATCAGACCCTTGAAAAAATGTGTCCGAATACGTTTTTCGTTTTTTTCTTCTTCGTGAATGCTTAGAAACCGGGATTTTTATGGAATTTACCAAGTGTCACCATAGAAGCCAAAACTCTTCGATTTTTTTTTTCATTTCACAAGTTTTTATTCTCATCGTCAAAAATTTGAATGCTTCATCTTCTTCTCATTTATATCGTCTGCTCATTGTGCAATAAAAGTAATGGCACAACGACGCAAAACGTCGCCAACTGTGAATGGTTGTCGATATCAAGAAACTATTCGTCAGTTTTCAATCAATCGCTGATTTACAACGGTGAATGTTGTAATGAGCAAAGTGTCAACTGGTTGAACCAAGAAAACAACTGGTGGCAAAAACAGAGTGATGAGTGGAATCGGCAAAATTTCATCAACAGATTGATCGAACAAGGACTGTGCTCAGTGACGACAGGTGAATGATGTTTTCCCCCACTCTTTGGCTTCTCTTTTTTTGGCACAGAGAGCAGAAAGTACTTCAGAAGCAAAGATTTCTGTTCTTGAATCACAGGCACTGTAATTGTTTTTTTGTTTTCATGAAAAAATGAGACTTGAAATCGTAGAAATTTCAACTCCCTAACTGGAAAAAAAGTTTAAGTTTTTGTGCTTTCATTGATTCGAAAGTTTAAGTTTTTTTCCAGTTACCACGACAGTTCCAACAACAAAAACAACCGAAGTAAAAACGACGTCAACTGTTGTGAAGTCAACAACGTTGGAAATTGACACTACGGTAGATGTGACCGAAAGAAGTACTGAAGGAATTACGTCAACGACAGAAAACATCAATTCGACGACACCAAAAACTTCTACCAAGAAAACTAGTTGAAATGGAAATTTTTGAAAAAGAAGTCAAAATTCTTTTTGCAGCAACCAAAAAATTGAGCTCAACCGATTTCACCATTGAACCGACGACGGCTGAAATTGGGACAACAAGGCCAGAAGGTGTTTTATTTTTTTGTAAATAATGTCGAAATTGAAATCCTCATAAAGTTTGGTGAAAAATTACAGAACAAACAACTGAAAAATTAGAAGTTTTAGCAACCGATTTCACCCCAACAACAAAATCGGAAATTGAAACAACGGAAAATTTGGGTGATTTTTGATTTCTTTCATCAATCAATTAATTAGTTCATTAAAACAGAAGTCACAAATGAAAATACAAAAGTTCCAAGAGATTTAAGCACGACCATCCGCCCTGAAATTGACACAACTGAACTTTCTGGTAAATCAAGTTTTTTTTTTAAATCATTCAATTACCTAATTTAATTAAACAGAAGTCACAAACGGGAAAACTAAAATATTAGAGGATGCAAGCTCAACAGTCGGTTCTGATATTGGCACAACTGAAGTTTCTGGTGAATTTTGTTTTCAATTTTCATTTAATATAAGCTTACTCAATAAAACAGAAGTCACAAAGGGAAAGACGGAAATTCCAAAGGATTTAAGCACGACCATTGGCCTTGAAATTGACACAACTAAACTTTCTGGTGAATTTAAATTTAATTAATTAATCATTCAGTTACCTGATTAAATAAAACAGAAATCACAAATGGAAAAACGAAAATCCTAGAGGAAGCAAGCTCAACAGTCGTTTCCGAAATCGACACTACTGAATTATCTGGTGAGTTTTTTGATCTAAAAGGAATCAAATAATTTTATTTTTAAAGGAACGACAAATGAAGCAACGGAACCGTCAACTAATTCAAAACTCGAAAAGAGTTCGCCGATTGGTGAAGAAGTTCAAACAGGACAAACTAGAAGTATTCAGAGTTTTTTTTTTTTTGAAATGAATAATTTTTTGAAAATAATTTTAGTTAGCAGAGAAGACTCGACAACTCGTTCGCCGTCAACTCCGATAAAAACTATGACGACAAATCTAAACATTGATACAGCTGAGACGTTGGGTAATTTAAAATTTGATTAAAATATTTTTGTTGCAACTTTTTTTAAAAACAGAAATCACTTCTGGAACAACGAAAGAGTCGAAGATCACAAATTCCGATAATAATAGCTTGAAAAATATTCAAACAATCAAACCGACTGATTCTATGGAAGGAGCTCAACGTTCAACAAAAAATGCAGCAACATCGAGCTCTTTGGGTTCCGCTAAGAATACAACAGAAGAACATGAAGCTACAAAAGATAGTACGGTAGCGACGGTAACACCTGATTTTTGGCCGAAGAGTGGGACTACAAGAATAATGAGAAATGGCTTAATATTGTTAAGTGAAAAAATTGAAGCTTTTGATAATTGCACGACTGTTTTGTATCAGCTTTTGAAGAATTTAACATCTGGCGAGATGTTAACTAATATTGTTACAGACCCTCAAGGATGTGTAAGCCGATAACATAATGCTAACGGATTTTAGTTCTTAATTTTCAGCTTAAAACAACTGGTGGAGGCCAACATCTTTCTACAACTCCGAAATATAATTCTGACGACGTCACAATTTCAGGAACATCAGAAACAGATATCAACGTTGGAAGAAGAAAATATTGTGTTTTTTCAAATTATTTTTTCTTTTAGGCAACAACTCCGAACTCTAATTCAAACGATTTCACAATTTCAAGCGAATTGGACAATGAAAAAACAACAAATAGCAAAGTTTGAAATTATTACCGGAAAAAAACTTGAATTTCCTCGTGTCATGGATATGACTTTTCAATGACGCTCTAGTGGAAAACAAAAATAAACAAATCCCTACAATTTTAGCTTCTCGTGATTAAGTTTTTGTAAATATAGTTTACTGGAAGGAACAAATTTAAACTTGCACTAAAAACGTGCCAAGAATTTTTTAAATGGGTCAATCTTTAGTTGACGCATTTTACATTTTAAGGATTTGAAGTTTAAAAAATGACTAAAATGTGGTAGTTGGGTTTTCAGCGTGTAGTATTTCATTTATTTTTTAAAACTTTCCAAATTAAAACAAAATTTATTTGCTTTTTTAATTATCAAAATCAATTTTTTATAACTGAATCGATGGATTTTTTATAATTTAAGTTTTCCAGGCAACAACTGAAATTTGGCCGAACAGTGGAACAACAAAAACATTGAAAAATGGCTTGATATTGATTAGCGAGAAAGTTGAAGCTTTTGATAATTGCACGACGGTCTTACATCAGCTTCTAAAAAATTTGACAACTGGTGAAACGTGGTCAGAATCGACAACAGATCCACAAGGATGTGTAAGCTGAAAATATAAAGTTGCAATATTTTGAATCTGAATTTTCAGCTTAAAACAACTGGTGAAAGCCTACATCCTTCTACAACTCCGAAATCTAATTCTGACGACGTCACAATCTCAGGAACATCGGAAACAGAAAAAGAAACGAATATCAAGGTTGAAAGATGATAATATTTTCCTTTCGAATTGTTATTTTTTAGACAACAACGGAATTTTGGCCGAACAGCGGAACAACAAAAACATTAAGAAATGGTTTGATATTGATTAGCGAGAAAGTTGAAGCTTTTGATAATTGCACGACAGTTTTATATCAGCTTTTAAAAAATTTGACAACTGGTGAAATGTGGTCAGAATCGACAACAGATCCACAAGGATGCGTAAGATGAAAAAAAGAAAGAAATCCGAACTATTTCCGCTGTGAAATTTCAGCTTAAAACAACAAATATCGGATCGGTTGTAACAACATCCGAGAAAAGTGGAACAACAAATGTGAATCAACTGAACATTAGCACCATTCAGCCAACCGTCATCAGTACCGCAGCTTCAACAGAGTTTTGGCCGAACAGTGGAACAACTAGAAAGTTGAGCAACGGCTTGATATTAATTAGTGAAAAAGTGGAAGCTTTTGATAATTGCACGACGGTTTTGTATCAACTACTCAAAAATTTAACAACTGGAAAAACATGGACAGAAACCACTTCCGATCCACAAGGATGTGTGAGTAACAAATTTTAATTTCAAAACAAATTGGTAAAAATTTTAGTTAGTTTTAAATTCTACCTCATCTCGTATTTCGGCAACGTCTGAATCTACAGTAGCCTTAGAAACAACAACGCCTATAATCAGTTTAAATGAATCACATTCTAAAATAAAACATTCAAATAATTATAGGTTCTTTACCAAAAAAGTGCGGTAAACTGGCGATCGACTTGACAAATGCAAAAATGCCGACGTCGTTAAAAGAATGGACGGATTCTGGAGAGAATTTAGTGCACGTTTGTAAACAAAATTACGCATTTGCTACAGCGCATCAACCACTGAAAATCTATGTTTGCTTAAGAAATGGAACATGGAGCGGCGAACCGGAAATATGCATTAGTTGAGAAGATTTTCAGAGATTTTACATTAAAGTTTTCCAATTTTTTTCAGAAAATTCCGAGCTGTGAAGATTTTCTCAAGTTAAAAGTGTTAATGTTTATTAGAAAAAAGAATAAACTTGTATATTTTAAAAAATGTCAAGAATCGAATTTAAAAAAGACATGAAGCCAACAATTACAAGAGCGAAATTGACTTTTATTTTTTGCTCCAAATTCTAAAAATAGCAAAAACATGTCACATGCCTGATTTGCTCTGCGATTTTTTTTCATTTATTCTATTGAAAAAGCTGTCTTGTAATTTAAAAAAGTGAATTCATTAATTTTCCGAGTGTACTGTAACTCTATAATTCCCTACTATAATGTTTGTATGCATAATTGTAAGAAATCGGGAAAAAGTACGTCACAGTTTTTCGCGCTATTTTCGGTCTACAGTAACCCGTTCACTGCATATCTTGTTCGTCTTGAGAGAAAAAAAACGAGCGAAAGAGAAGAGTTGAACTCTTCTGAATCGATGATGACGACTAGCTGCTTATACTGCGTCTCTCGCTTCACCAAGTGTGTCTTCATGCGCTCTCTCACTTTCTCTTCTCACCTTTTCCACGTAATGTCTAAGTTCTCTCGTCGCCTGCGTCACGGCGGCCCGCATCGCGCACATTTTTTTGTGGTGTTTGGCTGTTTTTTTTTTTCTTTTTTTCTTTCATTCTCTTCCGACTTCTGTGTTGCTACGCGTTTGTTGTTTTCTTCTTCTTCTTCTGCTTTTTATTCTTGTTTAGGGTTTTTTTTCAGTTTCATGTAAGCAGAAATATAGCGTTTTCCCCTTCTCCCAACTTAAAAAAACGCATTTTTTTATAAAAAAAAATTTTCAGCTTCAAAATTGTTTAAAAAAACGCGACAAAACAACAAAACAATCGTCGGATGATTGTCGGATGAATTTTTTTGGATTTTTTCTAAATTGTCAACCCAAATTGACGAGGGAAAATGTCGTCGAAAAAGGATAATAATAATAAGAAAAAGGAGAAGAGTCAGGAAGCGGCAACATCACCAACACCAGCAGCAACAGCAGCAGCAGCAGCAGCAACAACAACAACAACAACACCAGCGGCAGCGGCAGCAGGAAATGAGGTATTTTAAAAAAAAATTGAAATTGGGTGAAACCATTTATTTTCTTGAAGATTTGTCCCCTTCCTCTTCCCCCACGTGGTGCTCCGCCACCAGCTGTTTATCATCCGAATCGTTTAAATGCCTCCTCAAACTCGGGCTCGTTTGAAAAAATTGTGACAGAAAAAAAAACGCCGAGAAAAACCATTTTTTTGTCGTTTTCAGATGCCTGGAAACGCACGAAAATTGCACGTCGTAATTGTCATCGATCAAAAAGTGCAGAAATATTTGAAAGTACGCGAAATGGCATTGAAAGATGTTCAAAAAGTGGCCGATTCGCTAAATGTCAACTTGACGGTATAAAAACGTGAAAAATGCCCCAAGAAAAAGCTGAACGTTTTTGCAGAAAATCGATTTTGATCGACTAGATTTTGGTGAAACCGAAACTCTCGATCAATTTTATAATGCTGATGTGGCTCTAGTCGATGTAACAGTGACGCATCAACAACCCAGCTTATGCTATCATATTGGTGTTCGTGAAAGCATGGGACAATCATATAATATGATTTTAACCTATTTTCCACAAGACACTCAACAACATATTATGGATGCGTTACAGGTAAATGGAAAATCGTCAGAAATTTTTTAAAAAGTCGAGTTTAAAAATCGTTAGAAGCTTTTTCCTAAAAAAAAATACGAACTTTTGACTCTGAGTTCAATTCGACGGAAAAAGTTCGCCTTCACTACTTGAATCAGAAAAACTCGATTAAAACAAAAAATTGGGGTCCCAACACGTCTGCGCTAAAATATCAAACATTTTCCTTTTTTTGCCAAAAGTCTTCATTGTGCTTCATAACTTTTTTCAATGATTTTGCTCCTAAAAAATAAGAAGTTCTGGCACATTTTCGTTATTTTGTAGTTTTTCAAACAAAAAATCCAAGTTTTTTGCAGAAGACACATGCTCATTTACCAATGATTGTCTACATTAACAATCCGGACTCAAATCTCCTACATTCCTATGAAAAACAAAGTAAAAGCGAGGACGACTCAAAAACGCCATTATTTGCGAGATCAAACGGAAATAACGGCTTAAAACAAATCGCATTCAAATCACGAATGAAGCAAGTGCTGAAAAGTGTTCAAGTTGAAGCAAGGTTGAGACAATTTTTCAAACGCTGAAAACCAAATTCTTTTTTTTTTTTTGTTGCAGTGCACATTCTCGCGAAAAATTCCTATCTGATTTGCGAAAAGCTCGCGAAATTGCGGACGCCAATCAAAAAAATGATTTTCTTGACAAGATGAGGACAAGGTTGGATAATCCCGATGTTTTATCAATGGATACAGTTTATCAAATGATGTTATCATACAGGTAACCAAATCGGGTTCTAATTTTAAACAAAAAGCCAACCTTTTTTTTGTGGTAATTCTTGCAGAGATAATCAAAACTATGGTGGAATGATTCAACTGGTGGATGATTTGAGAAAAATTCAAGATTGCACGGTTGTTGAAGCGCCAGTTGTTCGCTATCAATACGCGTTTGCATTAAATCGTCGAAATCATGATGGTGATCGAGATTTAGCACTGAGCACTGTCAAACATTTGATTCAAACCACCGATGAAGAGGCATTGTCGCCTGATGTCATTTGTTTAGCAGGTGAGAATGACTCGAATCCATTGTTAAGCTTTTCTTTGCATTTTTAGGACGAATTTATAAAGACAAATTTATTGCCAGTAATTATGAGGATCGAGATAGTTTAAATGAAGCGATAATATGGTAAGACACAAATATTTTCATTTCCTCAATTATTTGCAAAGAAACAACGACGATGTGGTTTGTACGCGGTGTGTTTTTTAATGTTTCGCCTGGAAAAAAAATTTGAACGAGAAACGTGTTTGGGCAACTTGCCAAAATGCGGAATTTTTTGTTGTGCGCTGGAGCGAAGTTACGTCGCAATTAGTTCAAAACACCGTGTTGCAGTTAAAATAGCATTTTCCATATTATTAATCATTTTGTAGTTTATCGTAGTATTTTCTATGCGAATAAAAAAAAAGATTTTTTTTCAGGTATCGAAAAGCGTTCGAAAAATCGCCACTTGAATACAGCGGAATCAATTTGACGACACTGTTAAGAGCCAGCGGTGAGCATTTCGAAAACAATGCCGAAATGCAACAAATCGCCGTCGTTTTAAACTCGTTGCTCGGCCGCAAAGGAGCATTGCAGAATCTCACCGAATATTGGGATGTGGCCACTTATTTCGAGGTGAGAAGGAAGAAATTAATTTTTTGCGGCAAAAACAATTCATTTTCAGGTGTCAGTGTTGGCTGAAAATTACCAAAAAGCTTGTGAAGCTGCCCTAAAAATGGTCAAGCTAAAGCAGCCAGTTTGGTTTTTGAAGTCAACAATGGAAAATATTAAATTGATCAATCGATGCGCGGCAACAATTAGTCCAATTGAAAAGGTTTGAGAAAACAACTTTATTTTTCTCAAAACGGTTTCCTTGCAGGAAAAGCAACAATTCCTCTTTTGGTCGGAATTCTTCATGGAAGCCACCGAAACAGACACCGACATTAATTGTCCACGATATCCAGTTTTGATTCTCGAATTAAATAAAGATTATACACCATCCTATTTGACATTGAACAGTCAAGAAGGAACCGTTATATTGAGCCATGTGCTGGAAAATAGTCAACAAAAACGATTGCATCAAGCCGAGCTGAAAGGTCTGAAATTGATTGAGAAAAAGGGAGAGTGGAAGAATGAATGAAACCAAATTGCAGGAATTCATCGATGGCATTTTGCACGCAACAACATCAAAGCTGTGACAGAATCGAAACGAGACGATCGTCAACTTTTTCTTTATGTTCATGAGAATTCCGATGATTTCAATTTGTTGTTTCCAACTCGAGCTCATTGTAAAAAGTTTGCTTTTTTTTTATTTTGAATTAATCTCAAAAATAACGGTTTTCACAATTTTTCTTCCCTTTCCAGAGCTTATGATGATATGAAGGCGATGGCCGATGTTGCCGATGGAAATTATCAAGGAAAAGTGTTGTCGAATCCGGAAAATGAGAAAATTCGAGTAAAATTCAATGAAATGAACAACACAATTTATTGTTAATAAAACAAAAATGATTTGCAGTTTGAATTCGAGTTAAACAATAATAATGAACGAGTTGTGCTTGGAAGAGGAACCTATGGTACAGTATACTCAGCAAGAGATATTGATACACAAAGACAAATTGTTGTAAAAGAAATTGAAGTCAAATATGATGAAGAGGTTTGGTTTCAGAAGACAAAACAAATCGATAATGTTTTGATATAGGTTCAACCACTCATGGAAGAGATCAGTCTTCACTCGACTTTAAGTCATCAGAATATTGTACAATATTTGGGATGTGATTTAGTTAACAAGTAGAATAATCATTTCCACGTTAATTTTGATCAACCACACAATTACAGAGACACTGGAAACGATGTCTTCCTGATTTTCATGGAGCACGTACCAGGCGGCTCGTTAAGCTCATTGCTTCGCTCAAAATGGGGTCCACTGAATGAGCCGGCAATGGTTCTGTATGGAAAACAAATATTGGAAGGATTAAAGTAACAGAAAAAAAAATTTAGAGAAAGAAATGGGTCAAAACTGCGTTTTTTCAGATATTTGCACGAGCAGAAAATTGTGCATAGAGACATAAAAGGAGACAACGTGCTAGTGAACACCTATTCGGGAGTGTGCAAAATATCTGATTTCGGCACGTGCAAACGATTAGCCGGTCTTAATCCAGTAACGGAAACATTTACTGGTAATCATTTAGGATCATTAGAACTAGACCGAAATATAAATCATAACAGGAACACTTCAATATATGGCACCAGAAGTAATTGATCACGGTCAACGTGGCTACGGAGCGCCGGCTGATATTTGGTCGTTTGGTTGCACAATGGTCGAAATGGCGACAGGGCGACCGCCATTTGTCGAAATGCAAAATCCGCAAGCGGCAATGTTTCGGGTCGGAATGTTCAAAACTCATCCACCAATTCCAAATGAAATTACCGAAAAATGTCGAAGTTTCATCAAGAGGTATCAGGCATTTTTTTTTTCAAATATCGAATTTGATAAATTTTAGCTGTTTTATTCCTGACGCAAATGAACGACCAAGTGCGAAAGATTTGCTTCAAGATTCGTTCATTCAACAATTTCATCATTCGTAAGTGTTGAATATTTGGAATTTGTTAATTCGATTCTAGAAAAATATTTAAGAATTTCACGAACCCGCAGTGGATCAATCAACAAAAAACCGACCGGAGGCAATCTAAAGCCGGAAATAACCGAAAAGAAGGATCGTAAAAGCGATAAAATGAAAAATCAAAGAGAAATGCTTCGATCAACCTCGCACATTGGTGGAATGGGCGTTGTTGAACGATCGTCACCAACTCCTGAGCCAACATCAGCAACATTGACGACAAGCTACGCACAGAAACGGAATAGCATGAATGCCAACAATAATAATAGCAGTGTGTTAAGCACGGCGAGAGAAGAAAAGAAGCTTCATCTTAAAATTGATCATAGCCGTAATCGAACGTTCTCGACAAACAGCACCGCGAACGCTATTCATTCTGCCGCCGCTTCCACATCTGATTATCCATCGTCGGCAGGAACAAACGTTTCGCATCCCGGATTTCATCTCAGTCAACCGTCGAGTCCGATTGTTGATGATTGTTCTCAACCGCATCTTGTCGTCTCGCCGATCACAATGAACACATTGGGATCGCCGCTATCGTCGGCTGCATTGCTGAATCGAACGATATCGGATGAAAGCGCAAATAATAGCAGCTCGAAATTTTTCATGCTTCAAAAAGATTCGGAACGACGACGCACATTGGCGCAATTCATGTCCGACTATAAAGAGATGGTAAAGAATCTGAACCTAAGTTAAAAACGCGAAAAAAATGGTTGAATTTCTTTTTTTCAGATTATTGATTCGTGGTCATCATGTCTCATCAACGCCAGCGAATCCACGGAAATGGTGGTGACGTTTGCAATTCTTGAGATGCTTCTCAATGGAATGCGTGATTTCCTTGTCAAAAAAGATAATCAACTGATGCAGAAGACGATTGATGATATTCGTGGCCTTCTTGATTATGACACGGCAAAAATTGGTCAAGTCAACATTGCGCTCTATCATTTCTCGGATTCGATTCAGCCAGTGCTGAGAAGACTGGACATCAAACCTCATTGGATGTTTGCCTTGTCAAATTTAATCACATCGGCAGTTCAATGCGCCATTTCAATTTTGAGGTTGAACAAAAATTTTCTAAAAAACTTTTGTGGAAAATCCAATCAAATTACAGTCCTGATTTATCGGTGCTTCTTCACGTTTCTGATGATCAACCAACGTCGTCATCATCAATTACAGCGTTTCGAAACTCTTCTCTATCCGAAGGAGGCGAACTTCTGATGGATAGTCGTCCACCGAGTCGTGAAGAAAAAATGATGGCCGTTGTCAAAGAGGACCGCAAAGAGTTGCGAACAATTCAAGAAGAGAACGAGCAACTATTTGATCGCTTGATTCATGTTGAAAGAGAGCTGAACGCTCAACTTCGTTCGGGAATCGCCCGCGCTCAAAGAATGCGTGACGTGGCGATTTACCGAAACACATATCCTCCGACGTTTCGCGCACCTCCAACACCACCGTTCAGCGCGTCAGGAAACGGTGCAGCAATTGAAGGCGTCACTGAACCGAAATTCGTCAAGTCGACAAATTCGACACAAAAAATCATCATGCCGCCTGGTGTCGAAATTGCGATGAGCAACAATTATAGCATGACACGAAGTCAAGAAGAACTTGTTGGATGGTTAAGACAATTGGATGTAGATGAACGATCGATTGCCTTGATTATCACTGAACAATATTCCAAATCAGATTTAATTGAGTTTGTAACAAGAGAAGAATTATTGAACATTGGCGTAGTGTAAGATTTCAATTTTTGTTTTCCATAAACCAAATTTTATTGAAGAGGTGGCGCATCGTGTCGAATAATGAGAGCTATTGAAGAAGCAAGAAGTAGTCAACGTCAACCACCGATCTTCTTGTCGCCAATGAGAACTCGTGATGATTCATTAGATGATTATCATTCAAGTAGCGCTGATGATATTTATACGGTTGCTGAAACAACATGATTTAGATTTCTTTTTTCTATCGTTTTCAAATCAATCCTTACCTTTTTCTGTATATTTCTTTATTTTTTTTTGTGATATGTTGAAAATGTTTTCTTTAGTTTAAAATTTCTCGTTTATTTTCAGTTAAATATTTTCGTGTGAAATCGATTTCTCTGACCGTTTTACAAATATTTTCGTGTAGCGATTCGATCGTTTTTTTTATAGTCTTTCGTGCTGTTCGTTTTCCCTTTTATTTTTTTTTTTCAAATTTTAATTAAAGTTTGTATTGCTTCGAAAAAATAAAAAAATATCGAAAATTCTGTTGATTTTTTTTTTAAACACTTAAACACTCAATGAAAAACTGAAAAAGCTAAAAAATTGCGGAACGGGTCGAGCATTTTTGAGCCAAAAAAAAGATTCTTTGTAAATTAAAGGTCTCGACACGAAATGAGTTACTGTACTTTGAGCCCAAAAATAGCAATTAAAAAAAACGTTGATTAGACGAGATGTAATGAAATAAGAAAAAGAAAAAAAGGAAAACGACAAAACGATTTTCAATGATTTGTGATGAATTACATAAATTCGTGTCACAGCAACATTGACGTAAAGTTTCAATTTGATTATTCGAATCGGAAGACATCGCATTCAGAAATGATTTCATTGAATCTGGCACATCATTACAGCCAGATTTCTGGAAAATTCTTGATTTGTTTTTCCGACTTTTTTCACACCAACCAAACACGTTTTTCGATTATCACAATAACCTCGCTCAATTAATTGCTCACTTCCATTCAATTTTCCGACGATGAAATGCCTAAAAAAAATTCCGAATTCCATGTTTTTTCTTAAATTCTCAAACTTTGTACAATATTTCGTTTCAGCTCGACACTGGATCGTCTTGTTCATCGATTTTGGATCATAATTCTTGAGATTTTGTTTGAATTTGTTGATGAAAATTATTTGGAAACTGGAAGTGAAAACTCACGAAACATTTTAAGCCAAAACCATTCGTTATTAAAAAAAATGCTGTGAATATTTGAATAATTCGCTTCATTTCTGGAAAAAATAACGTTTTTCTTAAAAAATCAACGTCAAAAGTGAACACAAATGAGGGCTAAACTAACACAAAGACATCAATCTGAACTTTGCTTCTTTTTTTTTGCGGTGCCGCTTTTTTTCTTTCTTTCTTTCTTCGTCTTAATGTCGCACACTCTTACGGGTTCAATGTTGCAGAGGACATTCATCAAACATCACACAAATCCCCATGGTTTTTGATTAAAAAAAATCAACGTTCCGTCACTGAAAAAGTATTGATTTTTCAATTTGAAAGCAAACTGGTAAAACTGACCTTTGTTCTACATTTGGTACCATTTACATGAGAAAAATCCACAAAATTGTAGAGTGATCCAGCCAAAAAAAAAAAAGAAAGCAACCTCTGAAAAGCTCGTGGAGCGAAGTCACCCTTGAAATATCCCATTAAACTGTCTCTTACAATTTATTGAACGCTGGCGCACGAAAAAAAAAATTTTTTTTCCCACCAAAAAAAAACTGGCATCTCGTTTTAAAGTTCGTTTTTTTCGCGCCAAAAAATTTGTAAATTCAAAATAGTTGAATTTGCTTTTTTTTTGAACAAACAACTAATTATTTGATTTATTTAATCAGCTCATATCAAAATTCGAATATCACCAAATATTTTATCAAAAATTGCAAATCTAAAAATCTATTTTTTGCCCGTAATTTTTCATCATTTTTATGGCTGCTCCAATTTGCACCAGTTCATTGGCCGCTCTTTTTGCTCACTTAAAGCTCGTGGCTCATGGATTATCGCTGCGAATGGGATTCCCTGAAATTTACACATTTTCTGATTTATTTTTACAGATTCAATTTCGATTTGAACTTGATTAAATGCCGATGACAAGAAATGTTTATTGGATGTTACTGTTGTCGCTTGATAATAATCGCCTGATCCGAATATTATCTAGAAAATCAATCGATTTTTTGACTCAAAAATTCAAAATCTTACGAAATTTCGATTAACTTGATCTGTTCGCCCATTTGATTCTTTCAATTTTCTTGCTCTTTCTGTTATTTGATCGTCGACGATTTCAATTTTTTCGATCAATTCAATCCATCGTTTCATTTCTTGTTCTCCACTCACTGTTTTCATTATGTTGTTGACTGATTCGAACGCCGTTCGGCACATTATCCATTTTTTATTTTCGATTAGCTTTAGCAGCTCAACACGTGCCCGATTTTTTCGCTCACGCTTCGCTTGTAGCTCTAAAACTGAGCTTGCAAATTTATGCTCTGTTCCATTGTCGTGAGTCATATTGGTGATAAGGACAAAGACTGCCGACACGTCCAAATTTACTACAGCTTCTTTCTGACGTTTTTCGAATTTCGTCGCAGTAGATCGCCTGAACATTTTCTACTACATTTTAAAATAATTAACTGTGTTTAGAGTTGCAGCTCATGTTGTCTTTTGCACTCCGTCTCTATCAGTGCCGCCATAGCTCAGTCGGTTAGAGCGTGGGTCTAATAAGCCCAAGGTCGCAGGTTCGACCCCTGCTGGCGGCAAATTTTTTTGCTTTGTAAAACTATTTATATTTATAAATTTTACCCGTTTTCTTCACACCAATTATCTTCAGCTTCTTCATCGTCGGAATCTTCTTCAAGCATTTCGAGATAGTCGGGCGGTATTTTGGCCAATGTGTCGCTATCAATCTAATAAATAAATTTCGATTACTTTTTCAAAATCTCTTTATTTGTCTCTCACCCGCTCGCCATTGACGACAATCCCTTTTCGCTGCAATTTTTCAGCTACTTTGTCAGGCACTCCAGCGCTGAAGATGAAATGAACTTCGGGAGCCGCAAAGTTATTCTTGAAGCGTCGGGACATCTGAAGCAAAACCAAAGAAGACTAATTTTATATCTAAAAAAAAATGAAGATGAATACCGTGAGATAGTCTCTGCCTTGTTCGAAGACGTTACGCTGACATCCTGTCATCCAATCCATTAAAATACCGCGTGGAGATCGTGAAATCACTTTTACCTAACAAAAAACAAATTTTGCGCTTAAAGATCTTCAAACCCTTCAAACCCATTGATCTCCATTCTGGGCGACAATGTCCACAGTGTGTTTGATCATTTCCGGTTGTTCGTTGTCATCGTAGTCGTCTTGAGTGTCGCGAATCGCAAATGTGTGCAAAATAGCTGTGACATTTTCAAGAAGCTGCAAGTTTTTTTTAATCAATTTCTCCTTTTTTCTTTTTAAAAATCGGCTTACGTCAATATGGGCAATGATACTTTTGAGATGAATCACATTGCAAGTTTCCAAATATTTTCGCTCCAAATTTTTCGCGCCATTTTTAAACTGCAAAAAATGGTTCTTGTGGATTTTTTTGAAAACTGCGTCATTCGGCGTTGCAAGACCAAACATTTTTTTTTAAAAAATTGATCCTTTAAGCTTAATTTTTTCGAATCAAATACTTACCGATTTGAAGAATTTCAACTCTGAATCTAATCGATTTTGCATTTTTCGAATTCCTTTAATTTTTTTATATTTTTCCCCATTTAAATTCTGAAGACTCTCTTCAACTTCTCGAATTCTCGACTCCAAAAATGCATTTAACTCCTCCTTCTCATCCATTTTTCTCTGAGTTCTATTTATTCATCGTGTTTTTCCACTTTTTTCTTAATTTTCAGATAAAAATGATTGGTTACATTTTAAAAATTGTTTTTTTTTTAATTCAAAAACTGAGATCAGAAATTTTATTTCATTTTTTTCTCGTAAGTTGTTTGAGCTGTGTTTTGAGATCAGAATATAAACCAAATAAACATAAATTATCAATATAATTCAAAATTTTCACAATTTTCCTTCAAAAAATGTTTTAATTTCATTCTCAGATGCTTTTTGCGGTGGTCTTCTGAAGCAATCAATGCATAATGTCTGTCTGAAAGCATTTTTAGTTTTTCCCCGCTTTTTTTTTAATTGAAATTTTATTTCAATCACTTACACATTCCAGGCGGCAAACCCATAAACATCTGTCGATTCAGCCATATTTTGTGCTAATGAAACATCACCAATACAGTTTCTTATAAATTTTACATTTTTACATTTCATACACATCTCCATTGGCGTAAACAAGCTCTCCAAATCGTCATAATCGGTCGCCTCGAACTTCAACGTCAACGGAAGAATTTCGCTGGCAATTTTTTTTAGAGCTCTGCGCATTTTTTTTTCTTTGTTTTAAACTTTAATTTCATTGCGTCTTACTCATTTTTATTCACAGCAGTCGCCGATATTGTTACTAATGTGTCTACGCCGCCTGGGTGAGTGTACATTCCACCACTTCGCTTCGGTAATGGTTTTATGAATCGTTTTCCATTAATATTGCGAGGATGAAGCAAATCAAAATTTCCATCCAATTTCAAAAGTGTTAATCTAATTTCTTCAAGTCTTATTTTAAGATTTTTTTTTTCGTGAAATACCTTTCGGTTTTTTTTCGCAAGTCGGGCAAAAATCCCAAATCGTTATCTGTTAAATCCAATGTTCGAAGTTTTTTCATTCCTATTATCTACAAAAAAAAAACACGATTTTTCTCTTTCTTTCTTTTTTGTTTACTCTTGCTGGTACATAACAGATTCGATTTCTTGACAAATTCAGTTCAACCAACTCTTCTAAACCAAAAATCGGTGGAAAATATCGAAGTCTATTGGCCGCCAATGATAAGCTCACCAATTGTTTTGGCAACTGTTTAATTGTTGATATCAAACATTTTTGATCGAATTCTTTTAATCGACAATCGCCAAGATCTAATTCTCGCAGTCCGATCAATTGATTGATTGTCATCAATTTGTGTGATGCTCGGCCAATACCAATTGGATTTCCAGCAACGACCAGTTTGGACATCGATTTACATTTTCTCCATCTTGTGTCAATTGATGTTAATCCAATTGGTTGAATTATCATCGTCTCAAGTTTGTCACTGATTAATCTCATTTGTTTTTCATACTCTGTTTTTTCATTGATTTCAATTTTTGTTTGTTTAAAATCACTTTTTTTAATCTGAAATTCAAGTTTTGTTTTCCATTTCATTATTTCTTAATTATTCGTTTTTCACCTTACCACAACTCCATTTTTCAAATTTATATTTCTTCCATGTTTAATTTCGTTCAATAATGCCAAAAAATGTTTTAATGAATCTGGTTTCGCCTATAATTTTTCCTTTTTTTTTCCTTTTCAAATATTTCTATTTACTTTACTGATCATAACACTTGTTGGTGGTTTCACAGAAAATACCATCGTTAATTTACCAGTATCAATTAATGGGGAAAATATAATTGGCAGACAATTTTTATCAATCTTTAATGACTTCCTTTTCAACTTTAAATTCTAAAAAAAAAATGATACTTGAAATTTCCTTCCTTTCTTATCAGCCAAGGTTGAGAAACGAATTTGATATTCTCTCTGAATTTGAATTCCAAAAATATTTTCCAATTATCATAAACTTACACTTTCTTCTCCGACCTTTTCCATTACGACAAATCCTTTCGTCAATTTTGTCGAATGGCTTCTTCCAATCATATTTGTTTGGGTAAACACCAAATCACAATCAAATCTCATCTGAACTTTGATTAATGATCGTTTTTATCTAAAATTCATTTGTTTTAATCAATAATTCAAGTTCAAACAACTTTTCAGGCAACAATTATTTTTCATTTAAATGGGAAATTAGTTAATTAAAACTTATTTTATTCCACGAATGTTTGTTAAGTCAATAAATTAATTTAAAAAAAAAGAAGGTTGAAATATATAATTATATCACATCGGTTTTCAGACTACAATTTTAATTTGTTAACAACAATAGAAAACCAAATATTTTTGAATTGTTTTTTTCTTTCGATGCACTCATTACTTCACCACCAATGCACCAAACGCGCTCTAATGACACGAATTTCTTGTTTGTTGATGGAGGTGGTGAAATATGTACAATCCATGTCTATATTTCCCATTGTAACCAGTTCAGAATTATCTAATCACATCATTAATTAATTCTACACATTTAAAAATTGAAAAAAAAAACGGGGAACCTAAATTGAAATGATATTAAAAGAAATACAGAAGATAGAAATTTTTTCTAGAAAAAGAAAAAAGAAGTGAAAACGAGCCCCCTAAAACGAAAATTATGCCATATTTTCAATCAAACTTCTTGCATTTCTCCAATACATTGTGTACAATGAAGTTCACCAGTTATTCTTGTTTGTGGATTCTAAAATGAATAACGAATTTCAAGACTTGGACAACATTCAATTTTCTTACACTTATATCTGAAATTATTTCAAGAATTCTTCGAACCGATGCTTCTTGTTGAATTTCGCTAAAATTTTTCTGGTCAAAATTTCACATTTGAAACACTTTTCTTCAACCTTTCATTTATTGCCGTCAATTCTGCTGTTGTTGGCGAATCAGCTCGTTTCAATTCTGGCGATATTCTTCCGACTTCTTCCATTTTTTTCTTATTTTCATCTTTTTTGAAATTCTCTCGTTTTGGCACAATTTCGTCTTTTCCATTAATTATCACCTCTTCATCACCGCTCGTCTCATCTACTGTGCTATGACTATATGATCTTGAAACTTTTCGAGCTATTCTTTTTGCCAATTTATTCGTTTCATATTCCTTAAATCATTTAATTTACAAAAAAAAAAAATCAATCGAATTTCTCACTTTTAGCACTCCGCCTTTACTCAGCACTGTCATTAGAACATTTTGAAGTTCTTGACATCGTCCAACTGTTCGAGTTCGTTCTTCTTCCATTGCTTTTAATTGTTCATCTTTCAGACGAATTCGTTCTCGAATCAATTTTCTCTGATGTTGATAAAGGACAACGTGATCGGCAATTGTATCATTTTCGAGCTGAAATTTTTTTTCTTCTTTTTATCCTTTTCTTTTTCCAATTTTATCAAATTTAATTACCTCTAATTGTTGATTTATATGCTCTAATCGATCAATTTGTTCAATAAGATCTGCATTTTGCATCATCGCTTTAGCAAATCTTTTTTCCAACTCTTTTTTTGCCCACAATTCTTCACTTTCTCTGCTATTTTTCTAAAATGTTATTGCTTTTTTTTTTATTATCTGAATTTTTTTGTTTTACCAATGGCGATGGTGATGGCGGTGTCTTCTCAACAACTTGTTCATTCAATTTCCGCTCTGCTTCAGCGGCTCTTGTCTGAAAAAAATTAATAATCTTTCAATAGAAGGAAACTCCAAATCCTACCCTTTCTTCCTTTAATTGTTGACTCAAATCATTGACAACTTCTCGAAATTGTTCATTTTCAGCTGCCAATTCATTGACTCTCCCAACTGCTTGCGTCAATTCGACATGAATTGAATTCTGATTCTCGTCTTCGGCGTTCTGCCTCATTATCTCGTCCATTTGCTCATTTTGTGTGTTGCTTCGTCTTAATTCGGCTCGGACTTGTGCCAATTCAGCAACAGCTGCATTCAATTGTATTTGAAGATTGGTTTTATCAGCGTCTTCTTCGACATTATCGACTTTATCTTCATCATTTTTCTCCTCTTTTTCAACATTTGTTTGGTTGGCAACAACTTCAGAAATGTTTGTAACAAGCCCAGCGGTCTGCACAAAAACATTTGTTTTTCCCTTTTTATTTGCCTTTTTCTAACCTCCAAATTTAGTTGTCTGGTTAATTCTTTAACTTGATGCTCTGCTGCTTGCTTATCTAGTTGTAATTGCATTTTTTCTTCCGTCACACTGATTAATCGATCTTCAGTTTCGATCAATTGTGCTTTCAGTTCACGATTCTGGGCAACAGCTCGTGACACTGTCACTTTTTCATTTTGCAATTGTTCAGACAATGATAGAAGATCCTGGAAAAATATTCCAAGTAAAGTTGATTTTATTCAAAATAATAACCGCTCCGTTCGCTGTCGCTTCTAATGTTCTTTCTTCTAACAATCGATATTTCATTTCCATTTCAGCTAAAGATTGTTCTCGTTCAAATATGATTCGATCCTTTTCCATGACTAAATCATCACGTTTTCTTTGTTCTTCTTCTAATCGTTTTTCCCATTTGATGCGCTCAACATGTGCCACTTCACGAACTCGTTTTGCCACGACTTCTTCTGTTAACATTTCATCAACTGGCGAACTTGTCAGTTTTTCATCATTAATTATCGTCTTTAATCGTTTCACTTCAGCTGCTTCCAAATAAAGTTGATTTTCCAGTTGTTGAACTCGATCGTCAGATGAGAATCGATGCGAATGAACTTGTTCTAGCTTCAAATTTTCAACTTTTGTTAAGAATCTCTAAACATAATTTTACCTCTAACGCCATTTCTGCCATTTTGGTTTGAAGTGCTTGTTCTCGTTCTAAATAATGCGATTTCAATGTGGCTGCTTCCGAAAGAAGTCGAGATTTTTCAGCTTTTAACTCGTCAATTTCGAATTTCGCTTTTTGAACAGCATCATCATTTAAAGTGTTAATATCGCCGATTTTATGAACACCAAATTGCTTGAGATGAAGCTCTTTCATTTGAATTTCTTTTCGAAGTTCTTGCATACTTTTTTCAAGATTAGAATTGTCTCGAGCTAAACTTTTAACTCTTGCTTGCGCTTCACTTCTTTCATGTTGAATATTCAATAAATTTGCTTGAATTGTCGACATTTCTCGTCTCAAATTTTCGAGTTCGTGTTGTCTCGCAGAAAGTAATGAATCCTTAAATTGAACGTTTTTTTTTGACAATTTAACAACGCATTTTTTTCACCTTTTCCGTGATTTTTCCAAGCAAATTTCGAATTTCAGCTATATTTCTTTTGTCTTCCTCGTTTACATGCAACTCTTCATGATTTTTTGTATTATTCGATTTTTCAACTTTTCGCATTTTTTCTAGTTCTTCTCGCGTTTTTCTTAACTCTGATTGACACGCTAATTTTTCTTCTACCATTGTTGATAATGCCTGAGAAATATTATTAAGGCTTTTTAGGATTTTTTAAAAAGAGTTGTACCGCTTGGAGCTGGATAATTTGATTTTCAGCGTCCACGTGAACACCGTTTGCATTGATTTGAGAATATGCTGAATGTAGTTGACCGTAATGATTGCACTGAAATGAAGCTTTCGGGTTTTTTTTTCAAACATTTCTAATGAAATTGCCTTACTAATTCATCATGTTGTTGCTTTAATTTATTATACGCCTGATACCATTCATTTCCATTATTTCCAGTATTCTGAAAATCAAAAAAAAATTTAAAAGAAAAAATAACTTAATTTTAAAAAAACTGTTTGATTTGTTGTTTGCAAACCAGTTGCAGCTGCAGAAGTCATCAAATCATCGCTGACAACACTGGTTCGACCATTAATACCCATAGGTTCGGATGAAATTACACTTGAAGTTGGTGACATTTGATTTTCTCTTAAATTGCGGCGACTTTCAAAATCTTTCAGCTGGAAAAAAGAGAACTTTCAGATTTAGTGAGTTTTTTAAAATGTACCTTTTTCTTGGCGGCCGCCAACATTTCGGCTTTGGTGACGACGCCGCCTGCATCGCTCATTTCAATGCTTTGACAGCTTTTCCAATATAATGTTTTAAAAAAATCAAATTCGAAAAAACACAAATTTAATGATTTTTTATATGAAAAATATATTTGAAATACGTGGAAATAGATTTATCGTCAGTTCTGATGCATTACGTGCATTAAACTTGAATCTATGACGCCAAAATGCAGACAATAATAATATATTATTTTTTCAACATAAAATAAGAAAATATTTATTTGTTTTTGAAAAATAAGAATTCAAAAATAATTAAAAGTATAACTACAATTTTAAACAACTAAAAATTATTACACAACAGGAGGACGATGATCCGGCGAAATTGGTACGTTTTTCTTAGAGTCTGGAATCCATCCAAGTGGTTCTTCGGTTATTTGACGATAAACTTCTAAAAGGAAACAATAAACATTAATTGTTAAATAATTATTTTAAATGTAAAACTCACTAGCCCATTTTGAATCAGGATTAATTTCAGATTGGAAATACGCATATGAAAATAATCCAAACCCAAAAGCAAAAGCAATCAACGCGTTCTAGAATTTAATTTTAAAAATTCTACTTCAATTTTTAATTTAAAAAAAATCAAAACTCTCAAACATTTCGAAAAGACAATTTTGTTCCTCCTTTTGGCAGCTGATTTTCAGTCATTTCTTTCCAAATTGTTTGTCCGTTTCCATTTCGAATTAATATTCGAGCGACTGAGCTTATCCTCATTCCTGTAAATAAAATTTTGAAAATGTGCGATTCCAAAATGCTATAAAATTTGAGGTTGAAAAAAAACCACATGTTGCTTAACTGGCCTAGTTTAAAGTTTGGTTTCCTAGGCCATATCTCTTCTTATTCCTCAACAAAAACACCGTTTTTTTTTTTCTTCTCTTTTCTCTCTCTCTCTCTCTCTCTTTATCCATCTTTATGTACACAAAGCAGTCGTCAGCCATCGGACAGGACAGGACACAACACTGAAGTGACCAAAAAAAGGAAAAAGAAACAAGAAGCATCGTCAAATAGATTGAGCCACCGCGTTTTTCGCTTCTCTAGTGCCTCTCTCCTCCATCAAACACATTGTATAGTTTTTGAGCGCACTGAGCCATTTCTTCTTCCCCACAATTTGTGCTCAAAGGAAAAGTCTCGTACTCTCCATCTCTTTTTTTTCCTCCTCCTCCTCCTTCTTCCTTTTTTCTTCTTCTTCTTTTTCTGGCGGCTCAATTCCATTTCTATTTGCTCATCTACTTTTTATTACTTTCCTGCTCAGCTTCCATCGAAATTTATTAAATATTCATTATCGACCTTTGAATTTATTTTCTAAACACGACGAAACATCAAAATTCATTTAATTTTAAAAATTGTTCAAATTAAATTGTTGAATTTAATTTGAATATTTAAATGAAGCTGAATAAAATAATTCGAAGAAATTTGAACCATTCGAATTCTTCAAATTTGGCGTTTTGTCTTAATTTCCCATTATTATCCTGCCTATTTAAACGAACTATGTATAAGTGCCAATAAACACTGCCAAGTCATAATAATTATTACATTTACGCGATAATCATCTTCTCCCTCTTCTTGTGTTGTAATACGTCACTCCGTCGTCATTTTCATCCAACGAAATAGGAAAGAAAAATGAACATTACAAATTTTCCCCCTTCATAATCTTCGCCTTTTTTCGTTTCTTCTCTTCTATAAATAATAAATATGAAAAAGCCGAAATAACGATGACAGACTTTGGTGCAGATTTACGCTGCACAAAGAATGTCCTTGACTAGATTTCGGCGCCAAATTTGAATATGAATTGTCATTTTGCAACAACAACAACTTGCCAACCAAAATAATTCTCTCTTTCTCTCTCTCTCTCTCTTTAGTTTTTTTTGTCCAAATTTGATGGAAAAACGTCCCTTCGGCCTCTTGAGCAGCTACAAATTTTTGTTCGCTTTATTGCCTTTTAAGTGAATTGCGCCATAGACATTTTTCTATATTTTTTTCTTCTTCTTCCTTTTTTTCTTTTTCCTCTACTATATCTCGCTCATTTTTCACCATTACATTTTAGCCGACCTTCTAGTTCAAACAGCAGGTAGCGCATTTTATTTAATACACACCGTGGGAACACTTTTTTCCCTTCTTTTCTTTTCCTTTTTTGAATTGTTCAGCACTGAATTAAAGCCGACGGCTTTGCACTTTTGTTAGAAGAAATTCAGTTTTTTTGTCAAAAGTCAAAACCGTCAACTTTTGGTTATTTGCCAATATTTTTCACTGAACAAACCCCCTCCTCCCCCATTATAATCCTGAAATTTGAACGAGAAGGGATGGAAAGATAGAAATGTTTATTTCTGAGGATTCAACTAATTCATTTATAATCCACCCTGGCCAACTAACAAAACGTGTCACTTTCAACGGTTCATTGTCTTTTGATTGATTACAAATCTCTTCATGAATCTTCGAAACAATTCATTGATTCTTCGTTGAATTACGAAGTGTGCAAAAATAAAAACTTTTTTGTAAATAAATGTTCGACACAAACCAGCTCATATCTGATGTCAGAACACAATAATAATACTTTTTATTTTTTTTTCTCTAACCATTTGCTTAACTCTAAATCTCTTCTTTTTTTTCTTATTTCTCTCAGTGTCTACCCTCTCCCATGACAACGTTTGTTTTTTCGACTCTTCTTCTTTTTCGTCTCTCATCTCTCAAATGGTCACTTTGTTGTATAAATATAAAAACATATATATTTATATATAAATATAAGTTTATAGCGTTTGTCCTATGGTACTTAGAAGACACCTTTCGTGATTTTTATGCGAAACATTTTTATTTCGTTTCACAATTCGCTTGTGAAATAAATCTCAAAACAAATTTTCTTTATTTTTTTTTCAAACCTGAACTACGACAATTTCTATTCGTCTTTTTTTGTTACCAAAATTTTCAAATTGTTTCCAACCAGTTTTCCCTTTATAATTTTTCTTTTTTATAATTTACTGCCAAAAAATGTCAAATGTCACAAATATTCAATGTTAAAACTGTCGTTTTCCCCTCCATTTTTTTACGATCAAAGTGAATTGTTGAGAATTTAGGTAATAAATCGTCGAGAATTTGGAATAATGCCTTCGGCGTTTATTAGAAAACATGTTAGAGGGTTGCTTCGAAATAAGTTTGGACCGTCGACAAGTCTTGAGAATCCGGAAGATGGTAATGATGGATTAGAAGTAAGACAAATTTCTCTTCTGTTCTTCATTATTTGTAACAACAAACTTCTCTAGGAGAATGAAGAAGCAACGACACCACGTGGGGAACATAGCAACGACTTTTTGGTTAATTCTTTCCTGTGTGGTATAGACACTACAAAATACGAATTTCCGGAAGTTTACTTTGGAAAAACGGGATTAGATTTACCAGCAATTCAACTTGAACATCTTAACACAGATGTATTTGCTACTTATACCGGTCCCGATGGCGGTTTGACCCAAGTCGGCGAAGTTCGCGCCCATCAAATGGTTCAAATGGCTAACATTGATGACGAGATGTCGCTTTCAATCGGAGGAACAACTGACGAAGAAGCAGAAGATGAAGACGATTTAGATTCACCGATTTCGATGAGCTTGAAAAAAAATTCTCGGCATTCACTTCTTCTAGGATCTTGCTCATCATTGTTGGGACCGAACGGCGAACATGAAACTAACATATGTCCTGGAAAATCGTCAAAACCGTCGGCCGATGATTATGATTGGACATCACATGATTCAAAAGCTGCATTTGGTATAAGCTTGTCATTGTATGAAAAAAACCCAATAACTGGAGTAAACGCCGGTGAACCAGTCGCTGATGTATGGGGTGTCGTTGGCCGTACCAATAATGGGATTCTAGCTCTTGCTGATGGTGTCAATTGGGGAGAAGGTGCTCGATTGGCAGCGAGATGCGCGATTCGTGGAGCTATTGATCACATCAATCATCAAATTGTTAAAAATTCTTTGACAAACACTACGGAAGTCTTTCATGAAATGCTGGCAGCTTTTCATTCTGCACATTCATTGATCCTTCAAGAAGGTGGTATGCTCACCACTTTATGTTTAGCACTTGTTGCTCCAATGAAATGTGGTTCCGGCTGGGTTTTATGCGTTTGCAACGTTGGTGATTCATTATGTTTCGTTTACAACAGAAATTATGGAGTTCGAGAAGTTACTCTTGGAAGTCACGACTTGGATCAAATGCGTGACATGCGAGATGCTGGTGGAGCACTTGGACCAGTTGATGGTCGCAACCCTCAGCTTCACAATTTGACATGTAGCATGACATTTGTTGAAACTGGTGACGTTGTTTTTATAACATCTGATGGAGTTTCCGACAACTTCGATCCAGTTGTGGGAAAGTTTTGCGTCATAAAAAAAGAAGCTGAGAACAAGGAGAATAGACATCTTCCTCCACGAGAAGATCGAACATTGGACGTGTAAGTAGAAAATTAAAAATAAATTGAACAAAATTAAATGTTCAGAACAACAAGAGACTCAAAAAATGGAGAGTATGCCAAAAATCGAACCTGTGCTGCTTCATTACCATGCGTTGATGCTCAACGTCGACATGAATTAATGCTCGTACGAATGAGAGATGTGATCGCAAATGGATTATCTCCTCTTTCACATTCAAACGATACGCCAATGTCATCAAGACGTACGGAATACCCCGCAGTATCTGCTTCACTGCTCTGTAATCGTCTGATTCAATTTGCAACCCAATTGAGCCAGTGAGTTTTCGTGATGACAGCGTTTTGTTTAGAAACTTCAAACGTTTCAGAGCAAAACGACGTGTACTGGAAAACCCCGAATTGTACAAAAAGGAAAAAATGACGAAGTCCGAACAGAGAGCAAGGTTAACTATTTTTTTTAATTTTTTAAAACGTTCGAAGTTTTTAGACGAAAAATGGTTCGAGAAAAAATTGCCGACATGCCCGGAAAACTGGATCATGCGTCTGTTGTCGCTTACCACGTGGCAAGATGTGGCGAACGTGAGCTTTCTTCTCCTCTTCGGCTTTGTGAAAGTCAACAAGTTCGAAATGAAGACGCTTCTTTATCAATTATAACAATGAGCAAACGATTCGAAAACTTTGCTCGAATTTCTGCCGCTGAATGCTCAATTACAATGTCTAAAGAAGCTACGGAAAAAGCTTTAATAAACACTAAAATTGTAACGACGTCATCACCGAAGATGAGACCAAAATTGGAACAGTTGGTTTTGAGTGAATTGGTCGATGGTGAACAAAAAAAGAAGAATGAAGAAAAAAACAACAATAACGAGTCAGGAAAAGTTTTCAGCCCTTACGAACAAATTCCAGTAAATTTTAAATTTTAACTGAATAATTTTAAAACGAAGTTTTAAAGATTACATCCCGTGAAAATGGAAAACGTCGTAAAAAACATGGCCGCGGTTCAATTGGACGACACACTCTCGGTGTCGATGTTCAATGGTTGAAAAGAAAATTGGTACTAAAAAAAGATGATCCACAAAGTTCTCCAAAACTAAATCTTGATGAAATTCGAGGAGATGTTAGTTTATCCTCAGGAGATAAAACTACATTAAGACAAAAACTAAGAAGTATGCTTGGATCTAGTCGTACTCTTTCATCAAATTCTTCAACCAATGTTTAATAATTGAAATAGCTCATAACTGCTGTTCATAATATTCCAACATTTTTTTTCTTAATTTTAAGATCCCGATGATTGCTATTTGTGTTTTTAATTTTGTAATTTAAAATTTTTAAGTACATTTGCCAAACTTGAATCTTTCTTTTTTCTTTTTCTTTTTTTTCTTCGCTACGTTAATACGAGTGAAATGTGCTTTTTCGAACTATGTTTGGCACATTTGATTGTATTTAAATTCAAATAAATAATAAATTTTTTTTTAAACTTTGAAATATGTTTGAAATAATTTTCAAGAAGTTTATGAAATCATTTGAAACAAAATTTTTTAAAGAAACGATTACTTACTTTTTATATAGGAAAAAAATATATAGGAAAAAAAGCTTCGAAAAAAAAATTGAGAATGAGAGAGTTAATAAAATGAAGAGAAACACACAGCTGACATAACCACTACCGTACCCTTCTCTTCAAGACCAAATTGTCTTGTTGCTGGCCTAAAATTATTCTTTTCATCTTTAACCCTACACTAATGTTATATGTTTGCATTTTTTTCATTTCATGATAATTGTTAGCTCGATAATTTATTTCTTTGTTTTTGTCTTAACAAGCATTTTTTATTTTATTTTCCAGGGTACCATGGTTGCTAAGATTGCTCCAAAAAATTCGAAAAAGGTTCTTCGCAAGAAGAAGGTGCACCTCAAGTTCAATGTTGAGTGCAAAAACCCAGTCGAAGATGGAATCATCAGAATTGAAGACTTCGTAAGTTTTAAAAATTTGAAAAGCTTTAAAAAAGTCGGGTAACTTCGATGATTTTTTAATTTTAAAATTGATCCTAGTCCTTGCGAAGTCGTTAGGGTTTCCTTCCCTGACGCTCCAACTAGGCTTAGGGTATTTTGGCCCCTAATAAGTCCTGGTTGTTTTTAGGAAGCGTTCCTCAACGAGAAGATCAAGGTGAACGGAAAGACTGGACATTTGGCGGCTAATAACGTCAAGGTCGAGGTTGCTAAAACTAAAATCTCAGTTGTCTCAGAGATTCCATTCTCAAAAAGGTAAGGTTTGCCTTTATTGTCTATGATTATTCCTAAATTTCAGATACCTTAAGTACCTTACCAAAAAGTACTTGAAGAGAAACACACTTCGTGATTGGCTCCGTGTTGTTGCCATCAACAAGAACACCTACGAAATCAGATATTTCCATATCAATGATGGAGAGGATGCAGGAAGCGACCACGAATAAATGTTTTTGTTATCAATAAATTGTTATTCTAAATGTTCTAAGTTTCAAGAAATTGCGAGAAACCACATAGATTTTTAAAGTGGCGTGTAGACACATTCACAAATCAAAAATAAAGTTAGCTGAATCATTTTCTAATTATCAAAGCTGAAAAATAAAAATGCTAATAATTCTAATTTCTCTCATTTCACTTTCATCTTTTACATTAGTTAACTGCAAGAGTAAGATTTTCAGTGGAATTTAAAGTTTAAAATAAATTCAGGAAAGTCCCAACAAGATATAAAGTTAGCAGAAGAAGTAAGAAAGTTGATTAAATTATTATCGATGTTTTAAATTCAGAAAAAAGCCAAAGCGGCGAAAAATGATCAACAAATGAAAACCGATCCTGAAAAATCCAAGTAATAAACTATCATTTTGTTTTTAAAAATTTCTTGAAAATTTTTTTTATCAGCGAAGATTTATTCAAAGACCTGAAAAAGAAGTTGGAAGAAAAGACGCCAGTTGATAAGACAGAATCATTATGTGCTGAAGACGAAGTAAACCCCCTGGCAAATTTCAAGTTACCAGAGAAAACTGCAGTTTCCGAGTCTCCAATAGTTCCTGCTGACAATAAATCAAAAAAGTTGAAGACCTTAGAAGAAGTGAAAACAAAAAGAAAAAAATTGAAAGTATTTTTTGCATTTTAAATTCAAAAAAAAAAGAAATAAAAATTTCAGTTGAAAACTGAAACTTCTGTTGACGAAGGAACGGTGAAGCCAACATTAAAAACCGAAAACACCCAATATGGAAAAGTGAATGAAAATGAAAAAGCGAACGCCCAAAAAAATGGGGAAACAAAAACGGTGAAATTGGAAAAAATGTGTGTTCCTTTTCGTTCAAAGACCAATTTCAGAAAACCAGCGATTAAAACATTTACTACTCACCAATTTTCTGAAATAAAAACAATTTTTCTCTCTTTTCTTTTTGAACAAAAAAAAACAAACAAGAAACAGCAGGAGGAGAAAAAATGATTCGAACGAAGATCGCTTTTAAAAGGGGAAGTTTTTCAAAAAATTGAAAAAACATAACAATGAGTAATCGAAATGTTCGGCAAATAAGTTTGATGAAGAAAAAAAAAGAAGTGCGCAGTTGTGGGGGATGGGGGGAGGAATATTTTCGTGTGATTGATAATGAAATGGTCATTCAATTCATTAACAACATCATGAGATCACCATCGATTTTTATTTTCGTTTTACTTGTCTCATTTTCAGTAACTTCAATAAAATGCCAATTTGTAAGTTGCTCCTCTTTTCCATTTTTTAAAGGGCGGATCACTCTCAAAGTCTAAATTGATCCTTTTTCATCAAAATTTTAAAAAATATTAAAAAAAAATGTAAACAAAAAAAGAAGAAGAAGAAGATCAAACTGATGACTTACAGCAATTCAGCGGAATACGAAGCTTCTTCTCAACAGACGACGAGTTCCCGGCACAACTTCACAATTTCGAAGATCGCACACAATCCGACATTGCGACATTGAAAGAGAAAGTGGAGAAGTTGGAAAAGATTATTGCCGGATTGCAGAGCACAATTCTAAAAGACTGGAATTCCACCGAGTCCGGCTTAAAATATCGTCTGTTTGAAGAGCGAAAAAATTGGGAAAACGCTGAAAAATATTGTCAAGGATACGGCGCTCATTTGGTTGTTATCGAAAACGAGAAAAAGAATTCGTTTATAAAAGGTGACGTTATCGATCGATTATTAAACTGAAAATTGTCAGTTTCTTTAGATTTGATCAACGACAGCCCAACAGCTGATTTCGTATGGATCGGAATGAAAACTAAAACGTCATCTCACGCTCAATCCTTCACTAATTTTGCTTCGGATAGTCCGATTGATGGCTGTGCAGGTATGAAAACAGCACCTCGGGTCTTTCCAGCTCCAAATAAAATTAAAACAGTTTCTTTATTTTGATCCTTCAGCAATGGACAGTCAAGGAGTTTGGTCGATTCGTTCCTGTGTTCAACTTCGTCCCTTTATTTGCCAAATCATTCACGACGAATCTGTAAATAATTGATTGAATTCTGTTTGCATGAAATGTTAATAAAAGAAATACCTGAGCTGAAATATTTACATCCAAATGCTCACTGGAATTCACGTCGAATAAAATGGATAGGAAACCAATTCTTCACAGTATAGCACAATTTCATTGATCATTTAAAAAAAAGAAAACACACATTTTTAATAAAATGAAACGCTCAACCAACTTCTCGAAGAAAACAAAATGATGATTAAACACATTATTTTAGAGCGAAAAAAGAAAGAGCGAATGAACGAGCAATGAAAACGAAAAAACAAACATCCGAAATTCGAAACAAGATGGACACAAAATTTTGGACAGATTGTGAGAAAGAATCAGAAATTGGAAGTTTAATGAAAAATGAAGGTCTTGGCGGGTAATTACGATTTTATAAAAACTGTACAAAATCACATCTTAATTATATATTCTATTAAACACAACTTATTGTTGTTAGAATTAATATATAATTATTGATGAAAACCAAATGAGTTCAGTTTTTGTTTTTTTTTTTAACTTGGGATCGATGAAAAATCAACCGGGGCAGATGGATCGTAAGTTTGATTCGATGCCTTTAATGTACTCTCGTCTCCAGCACCCATTCTTGAATCAATATCGAATTTTCCGAGCAGTGACGCCATACAATCGGTCTCCGGTCGAATCTGAGCAGTAAAATGGATTATATACATTTTTCTAAGCATTCAAATTACCGGAATATCAATGTCTCTTAAAATCGGAGTATTCTCAACTTCATGCTCATCTTCTTCTTTTCCGCTTATTGCTTCATCGGACTCATAACTACAGAACGACGTGTTCACCGAATCCGACGGCTCTTCTCCAGCCCAATCATAAAGACTTCTTTTCCATTTTTTGATTTGTGTGTCCCAACTGCGACGACTGAAGTTGATCATTTTGTTCGGTGTTCTTGGATGTGTTCCTTTAATGCGATCACGAATCGGAATTTCCGACACATACTTTTGATAAACCGACTTTTCTTTTGCTCGCTCAATTTCCTAAAAATTACGATAAAATGTTTAATTTTTAAAAAATTATTATCCTACTCTTGTTCGTCTCTTCAATGTATTATCATCGGTACACCATCCCAACGTTGGTTCTTCCCAATGATCTTTTTTTGAAGATGGACTGCTTGCAACACTTTCACTCGATGAATTGAATAGACGAGCTCGAGGCGTCTTTCTCGCTGGTTTTCCGCTTATTTCCACATGTTGACGTCGTTTCGATGGTGAAACGTCTTCGTTAATTGTTGACGCATTCGATAGACAACGTTTGCGATTATTTAACGCACCGCAATCTTCAACAGATGTTTTACAACTGATTTCTACTCTTTCTTGCGTCTAAATTTCAAAAAATTTCTACTAAAATTGTTTTATATTAACCAGAGGGCTCACTTCAATTAAAACCTTTCCTCCTTTGGCAATTCGTGATGATCTTCGAGCTGATGTTGACGCCGAAAAAACCTCATTTGTTAATTCTAATGATTTAACAAATTTGGGCTTAATTTGGCTTTGATTAAGCTGAAAACCAACTGAATTAATTCCTTATTTTTCAAACTAAAATTGCCTTTCTTGGCACGCCTTTTCGTCGAGATTCGCTTTTGCTTAGTTTCTCCTCTCTCATCGCATCTTTCAGAATTTCTTCATCTTCCTCTGTAATTTCAGCCCATGATCGATTTGACAAATTGGCAAAATCTTGATCGTCCTAAAGATAAACGCCAGGAGATTTTTGGAGAAAAGATTTTAATAATTACAAATATTGAGCTGACAATTTTTGACGACAACGCTTTTGGCGGAGACGCCCATGCCTTCTTGCGAGGAGACGTACGTGTTGCTTTGGTTGGCGTTGATTGCGCTATTTTACGCGGTGTTGTCGTTGTCGCCTTCGTCCCATCATTTTTTTGCGATTTCGGCGCTTGTTTACGAGGCGAGGGTGCCATTCTTGTTTTTATAAACAAATAAAATTTAAGACGTCTCCTGCAAAGAATTTCTGTTAAAGTTTGAAAGAGAGAAATAAAAAATTGCGGGAAACAAACAAAAAACGGTTAGAAACCCAAAAAGAACAAGTTTTGAATTTTCATCATCAACCGCGCCGAAACTGTACGTACACCATCACGCATAATTACACAGACGACCAAAATATTAAAAAGAATTTTAAGAAATGCTTAAATTGTTTTCAAAAAAATTTAAATCGCTTGTTAATTTTCAAATTTAAACTTTGTAAAAAAATTTGTAAAACAGAAATCTTAAATAACAAAAAAATAAATAAAAACATAGTAAATCTTAGTTAATAAAAGAAAAAAACAGCCTAACATTCTTGAGCTTTCACGCCCACCACACAAACCATCTGCAAATGACCATGCTCAATTCAGATGACAGACGCTTCTAATCAAACACACTTTCGCGCTCAAAAAACTGTTGGCATCATTCCAAAACAAAAGACACAGCATTAGACCAGAGACAAAGAGATCAACAGTGGCTGGACAGAGTGTGTGACGTCATTATTGTTTAATTTATCCAATGTTGATGATGTGATGCTACCAGATGTGAGGAATAAAAAATAAAATTAAAAAAAAAATGTTTTGAAAATTTCACAAAATATTTATCATTTAATCAGTAAACAAGTAATTGTTTTGAGTATTGATTATTATGACGAATTTGATGGATTTGATGATGCCGCACTTGGTTCGGAAGAGTCATCATTTTGAGTTCCCTTCTTTTTATGTTTGCTACGCTCTTCAAACATTTTTTTATTTTATAAAAGAAAAGAAAAATGTTCAACTTCTCTTTTTTCGATCCTTTTTTGGTTTTTTAGTTTTTTTCGATGTATCAACTCCTGTTGCAGTCTGAGAACAAACATTTTCCTCAAATTTTCAAAAAAAAAAAAAATACCGAAACATTTGATTCTGGTACATCTCCAGTGATTTCATTTGCAGTTTTGACTTCAGATTCTGAAGCCTCGCTGCCCGAAATCTCATTGGCCGTTTTGACTCCAGACTCGGGCGCTTCTTCTCCCGTAATCTCATTGGCCGTTTTGACTCCAGACTCTGGCGCTTCGCCAACTTCATTGGCAGTTTTAACACCAGATTCTGGAGCATCGCCAGCATCATTTGCGGTTTTTACTCCAGCTTCTGGAAGATCGCTCTTGTCTTCGGTTGCTGTTTTAACGTCGCTTTCTGGCGCTTCAACCACTTCGTTGGCTGTTTTCACATCTTTTTCTGGCTCCTGACTTATAGCTGGTGCATCAGGAGTTTTCGAGACCTTCTTCTTCTTTTTATTTTTTTTTGATTTACTTCGTTTTTTCTCACGCTTTTTCTAAAAAAAAAAACATCCGCTTAAAAAAAAAATGTTTTTTACATCAGTTTTCTTCGATTTTCTCGTTTTATGTGATGTTGCCATGGAAACCGAAGATGATCCAGTTTCAGAGGCTGCTGTTGACGAAGCTTCTACGGGTGATTGTTGTGGAGTTTCATTTGGTGCAACTTGAGGAGTTGGAGGCAGCATTGTCGACGCCAATTGTGGTTTTTCATCTGGTGCAAGACGAACCGATTGTCCACCAATTCTCGCATCTCCAACATCTTTTGGCGCCAACATAACAGAGTCTCCTCCAATCTTTCGTTGTGATCCAGAGTCACCGGGTGCTAATAAAACCGATGCTTGTGTTGGTTGATTGTTTGGAATAAGACGAACCGACTGTCCTCCGGTTCCCGATCCTCCAACGTTTGTCGGCGTTAGCATAATGGAATCTTTCGCTTGTCGAGCAGATTTTTCTTGTGGTGGTGCAAGACGAACAGATTGTCCTCCAATCCCAGGTGCTGAACTATCTTTTGGTGCTAACATCATTGAATCCTTTGGAGGTGCTCTTTGAATGGATGGTGAACGTTTTAAAGATGGAGGTCCTGCGGTCGGTTTAACAGATGACGGACTAACAATTGAAGCCCTTTTACTCGAAGATGAAGTTTTTTTTAACGATGAAGGCGCCGCTTGAGCCGGCACTGTTTGTTTTGATGACGGCTGCGCTTGCGACGAAGAGGTTAATGATGTCCGACTACTACGCTTCGATGTTGTCTTCTCTTCTGTCGCGCCATTTCTTGTCTGAAAAAACGATTTTTTGGCTGAATTAAAATTAAAAAAAAGTGCTGAAAATACCATAAAATAAAAAACGATTGCGGCAATCACCGCCAACACTACATACACCCACATTTCAAGAGGTGAGACTGTTAATTGTTATCTGTAAACAAGAAATTATTTAAAGCCTGAGCGAATCCTTAAAACATCTCACCAACCTGGTGCCTTTTTTAATGACACTGAATCGATAAGAACTGTTTCTTCAAAAATGTGAATTCTAATATAAAAGTTGTCAAATTTCATTAACCATGCGACAATCATTTAAAATGGTTCACGTTCATGTTGATTAAAAAAATCATTTTTCGAAGGAAATCGTTTGAATTTTATAAATTTTGAGATTTTTTTAAAACTTATTATATAAATATTGGCATAGAGGCCCGACACAATTTTAAAGTGTTTAAAAATGGGTCTGCAAGTTTTAAAAATTAAAAAAATCTGTGCAATTGTGCGTCATTTCTGTCGTTTATTTATGCAGTGGGTTGCACTGTTTCACATCTTTTCGAAATCACTTTTTATTCACATAAGAACAATAATTTTAATTTTTTTTTACAATTTTAGTGCAATTTCGTCAATGTTTGTTGACAATTAAATAAAAAAAGTTTTAACTTTTGAAAACAAAAGTCAAAACTTTTTTTAAAATGTCTTCAATTTTTATCTTTCGGACCCAGCTGGTCCCATAAAAAATTGCATTCGTTATATACATATAATATATTTGTTCCCGAATTCTTTTAAGTGAAAATATTTTCAGGCTAATATTTAAATTACTTTTTTCTCTGAATTACTTTCTGATTCTACCAAGCGCCTCATTGGCCATTTGACTCCAGACTCGGGCGTTTCTTCCGCCGTAATCTCATTGGCCGTTTTGACTCCCGACTCTGGCGCTTTGCCAAGTTCATTGGCAGTTTTAACACCAGATTTTGAAAAAAATCGAGGAAAATGGACAATTAAAAACAAATGAATTACTTTGGGAGCAGCGGACTCGTCGCATAAATGAAGTGAGCATTTGACTGCGTTATATCATACGGCAGTGTGCAACTCATTTTGATCGCATTTAAAAGTCAATTCAATGTCTCAGTCCATGAATCGGACATTTTTTTCTTCTAAAAAAATGGAAAAAAAAGAGGTTTTAAGAAACCGAAGATAAAAAGACTAGAAAGCATTAGAGGCTGTGTTAATGGTATAAAATAGCGAAAGGAGCCCAACTTTTTTACCTTAAATCAAAAAAAAAGAAAGAAGTTTGCTCCACCTCCTTCATTAACTGATAAGAAATGAACAATTTCAAAAAATTTCAAAAACCGATCGACGACTCTTTTCTGGCCTGCGACAAATTGCTGTGGGATTAAATTTTGAAAACACACCAGGTAAGAGTTCGTTTTGTATACACCTCACCTGACAAAAGAAAAGTTCAGGACTTGATTTCGTCCTCCAGCGCACATTTGGGTTTCGGTGATGAGAAGCTGAAGAGCTCGGGATTTCGCTGAAGCGAGGTTTCTTCTAACCAATGTGTAAACATGCTCTATGGATTTTCGCCGGGGCAAGTTAATGTGCCTTTAAAAATTTAAATTCAAAAAAAAAAAACACGAATTAAATTTTTTCTTTAAATCTGGAGTACAGAAAATAGCGTCAAATTAAAAATTATTTTAAAATTGTATTGTTTGGAAAATGTCGGCTGAAGAAATGTGAGATTTTTATATTGAAAAACTTAAATCGCCTGCTCCCCCTTCCCCGTATATTCTGAAAAATTTCAGTAATGCCTGTGATCAACAAAAATTAGTGCAAAATAAAATTAAAAGTCGGGTGAAACGATCGCAGCAGGATTATGTAAAAGATGCAACCACATCACCGGTCTGTCATATGCGAAACAAAAAAAAAGATGGAAAAGGGATGTCGGATGAAAAGGTGAAGAACCGCACTGAAAATGCTGATGAAACGGTGACGTCGGTGAAGACGATTACTGCCGAAAAAACGCGCACACTGACAGTAATCGCAAAGACGCCAACGAAAGCCAAGTGCAAAACTCCCAAAGTACGGTATTTTATTGATTTTATTTCGATTATCGGTTTTTTTTTGGTAATCATTTTTATGGCATTTATTTTAATTGTAAGTGAAATATAATGGTTAAGCTAAATAATATCTGAAATTACCCGCTCTTTTCTCTGTATTCGCGTTAATTGTAGTGTAGTTGGTAAAACTATCGTCAATCAGAACGTCACGTGATCGATTTCTTGCTTAACCCGTTCATCCATTTGGGTTTTCCATTAAAAAAAAAAGGAAAATGGAAATTAAGTCACGGAAAATCTTTTTATTTCCAACTTTTTTTTTCTTTTCCTTGTAAGCTTGTGAATTTCCTTTTTAAAGGGAAAAATTTCAGAAAATCCATGCTGCGAATGAAAACCGAAATTCAAACGAAAATTGTGAGAATAAAATTGTGAAATTTGTCGAAACAATTGAAGCAATCGGCATGTTTTTCACTTTAAAAATTCCATAAAAATTTGCAGGGTGCCGAAAAGCTTATTTGAATTGAAAAATTTTCAGAAAAGTCTGGTGCATTGAAAATGTACTACAATAAGAATCTGCAACTTATTCCATCTGTTGATGCCAAGTTTGACAGTTTTCAACGTTTGGCAAATTTTTGCAAAAACCAGAATCCGGTAAAAACCAATTTTTGTTTTTCCGCTGATGTTGCAAACGCGCTCTATTGAAACCAAAAAGTTAAGGAGTGAAAAACTGAATCGAATCTCTACGGCTTGCGGTTAGCGCGAAAACAATGCGCCTTTTCATTTTACTGAAAACAGGAAACACTTGATTTCGTTTTTTTTTTTTTTTGCAGAACATTTGGTGTATCGAATCGAGCCGTGTTAAGCTGAAATCAGTTGCTGGTGGTGCTCAACCGCCGTCGGATTATATCCACGCCAATTATATCCGAATCGACAAATTGAAAAATAGCTACATCACAACGCAGGTAATTCGCCGCCAAAATCAAAAATTTGAAGCAAATTGTTGACGCGCGTTAGGCGACGAAACTATTGACAACTGGTGCGCTGGCGCGAAGTTGCATTATAGTTTCCGAGGTTACTTTCTCATTTTCCAGGAGCCGTTGCCGAGCACGCGTGATGATTTTTGGCGAATGATCTATGGCGAAGATGTTTCAGTGATAATTTCGTTGGGTCAGGGCGCCAAATTCTGGCCCGACAAGAGGGACGAATATCGAAATTTTGGCGAATTTTTTGTGACGTGCAAGAAAATTTTTCGATCCAAACACAACCATTCGCCAATCAAATATTTGCTTGAAGTTTTACCGGATGGATGCAGTCAAAGTCTCGTCGTAGAGCTGTTTCACTATTCTCAATGGTCAAAAACTGGAATTCCGTCGAGTTCAAAAGCCCTATCGGCGTTGATCAAATGTGCCAAATCGGTAGGAATAATTTGTCGCGCGATTCCAATTTTTCAAGCTCAACTCGAACTTTAGAAAACCTCATCACCGATTGTTGTTCAATGTGAAACTGGCACAAATCAATCGGCAGCTTTTGTGTTGGCTCACATCATAATCGCCTTACTTTATAGCAATCAAACTGTAGAAGTGAGACACGAAGATGTGTCTATTGCAAAAAAATTATCTTCTTTCCAGCTTGAACCACTTTTTCGTGAGCTTCGTAAACAGAAGCAGTTTTTTTTGAGTCAGCCTCAACATTTTGTTTATGTCATTCTTGGAGTTCTGTTCACTCTTCGAGTTTTATTTGAGTCTCCTTCGAACTTTTCTGATATGCATTTTTAGGCTAAATTGACGAAAAAAATTACTTTGCCTGAAACGATCAAAACAATTTTAGTACTTGAAGCTGCTATCGAAATGGTGAGAATTAAGTTGTTAAAGGAATGTTGGCAAACTAAAAATTCTAGGAGCTAAACCAAAAAACGGTTTCAAAAATGGAGTTTTTGATAAAGAATAGCCCGCCATCATCGAGTTCTGATATGAAATGGGATTTGGCTTGAAGTTTGATTGAATTGAAAAATCACAAATAAAAATGAACCAGCTTTGTTTCGAATTTTTAAAACTGAATATTAATTTAGATGGTTTTGCGACAGAAAAAATAACGAAATCAAAACAAAAACAAATTTGAGTGGGGAAATCGATTCTCAATTTAACCAAACATTTTCTCGTCATTTAACAATTGAAAGTGATTTTAAAAAATATTTTCAAAACGGCAAAAGTGTTGAGAACAATTGCCTCGGCGCCGCAAACGATGAGTTCGCATTTATTTGTCCAGCTTTTCCATTTTTTTGCTTCAAATTCACATCTTCCTCCGCATTTTTTAATTGATACAATACTGTAACATTGTCAATCGCGTCAATTATCGAATCATCTGCAAAAGAAAACAATTTTTTAATTTTTATACAACAAGTTACCATTGATTGCAATTTCGTGAACTATTGATCGCGCCGTCACAACACAATCACAATCGATGTCAGCTCTTAAGAATTGTTGATAAACATCACCAAGTGCTTGAATAAACGAAAGAATCTGAAAAATCTTAAATTTTCTCAAAAATTTTAAAATCAATGAGCACTTTTAGCGATAATTTTTTCCATTTATTTTTCGTGCACAATTGTTTACAGACATGTAATGCTAAATCCAATGTTTTTGCGTATTCAGCCACTGCCGTCGTTTTTCTGAAATTATATATTTTTTCATGATTTGATAAAAACCAGAATTTTTATTTACATTTTAACATTTTCTGGCTTCAGAAACAATTCTTTTGGTGGTTTCATGAAAACACTCATTTCTGACAAAATCTGAAAAGTTTGTGTGTTTTTATAAGCACAAGTAGGAAGAATTATCAACCTCGGTGATTGCCAGTTCTGATAATGAATTCCAACCACATTCCGATGCCGCAAATCTTGTGAAGGTTGTCTGAAATTGTTCTTGTTTTATTGATTCTTCATTTTAAGGCTTCATACTAAAATTGCCGTCAACAATCGATATTGCGCCAAATTTTCCCGTTTCGAATTTCCACTTATCATTTTTGAAGACGATGCTGATGATGTCGATGCAACAATGTTCCAGTCGAACTCGATTGATAACAATTCTTCGCACAGAATTCTCGGAACTCCACTTCGTGATAAACATGTCGCCAATTTTTTGGTTCCTTTTAAATCTTCATGTAGAAAATCGTTCATTAATATGATTGCCACTGCCTGTTTAAAAATTATTTTTTTTCAATTTTTCAATTGAAAAATTGTATTAAAATGAATTTGAAAACAAATTTCAACCAAGACAAATTTGTGGAAGAAAAGCACAGTCTCTCACCTTTCGATTCGTTGGGAAATCCGATATACACGACGCCAAATATCTTGAAATATCTTCGGCCATTAAATGAACGACTTGGACAATTTCATCGGATAATGATATTGATTTTCCAGTTGAGCCTCCATCCAACAACCATTCTTCAGCTTCATTGACAATCTTAATTTTGATTTCAAAAATTAGTGAGAAAGAAAGAAAAAATCAATTACATCTGTGCCATTTTTCTCGAAAACGACTCTCAAAATTGAATGAAGCGTTTTGGCAAGGGAAACCTACAATTTTTAAATTAAACTTCTCATTAATTGTTTTCCAACCTTTGAGTTGATTTCTCGATCTCCGGGTTGTAAAACTAGCTCAATTAATGATTTTAAAACAGGCGCAAAGAAGTTTCGGAGATCAGTTAGCTTCAAATTTTAAATTATATTGAATCAGCTAAAATGTATCAACCTTTTGGTATTCAACTTTTGCTAAACGTGACACCGTCTCCATTGTTCTATGAAACGTCAAACATGCTGTGTTTAACGATGCTCCGGCAATTCCAGACATTATTTCAATGAGCACATAGCACGCATCTCGGAAAATCAACAATCTGAATGATTATATTATTTTTTTTAGGCAAATTTGATTGATTTTTTACTGCATTGAATTTGAAAAAAAATTGACTGGTGCGAAAATTGACAGCACATTTAAGATCGCTGTACATCCAGAAATAATTCTATCATTTGCACAATCGGAAAGCAAATTCGCGTTGATTTCAGCACAATATTCCAAAATATTTTCCATTTCCTTAAATAATTTTCAGAAAAAAGGTTAAAGCAATTTTAAAATCTCACTCTATTCACATATTTGATTTCTTCACAATCGGTATAAACCGCTTCAATTTCTCTTCTCAATAATCGATCCAAATAAGCAACGTCGTATTGAGAAACTCCATAAATGGTTACCGTTAGACACGAATCAAATTGTTCGTGCAATTTGTTGACATCGAAATGCACCAATTCTGGATAGACAAGATCAACTTGCCGCTGAATTGTTGCTCTTCTTAATAAGCTGAACAACAGATTTGTTGTATTTTGACTTTCATCATTTTCATCAATTGTGTATTCTTTAACTAATTCTGATGATTCAAGCAACGCTCTATAAAGAGCTTCAGGTTTAGAAAAATGACCTGGAAGACAAAAAAAAATTTTTCTTCTCCTTAAGCATTTCTCACCTGTCATCAACATTTCAGAAATTTCAACTGCGGCAAAATGTAAAATATAACCGGTTATCATTCGTCTTACAGCAAAAACACCGCTAGCATATGTGTTTTCCATATCATCTTCCTAAAAAATGTTCTGCTGAAGATTATTCGATTTATCGGCGATTTACCAAAGCCAGTGCAGAACCAACAAATGGTGAACCGACTAAACGCTCAATTATATTTGACGATCTTAGAAAACAGAGCACAGCTTTCGAAAATGGACATGACGTTGAAACAAGTCTTTGCTGAAAAATGTATTCATTAACAAAAAACTGACACGCTTAAATAAATGCAAAGAAATTACTAATAATCTGAAAGCGGGTTCCAACAATGCGGAAAACGGCAACAAAAATGGTGATTTGGTTCCAATGAATTGTTCAATTATGTACAAAACGTAATGTAATCCAGTCAGCATTTCATCTGTTTAAAATTGAATTTCTCAATTTTTAAATTTATTTTTAAAACTTACCATTATCATAAAGCTCCTTTTTATGCGCTTTAGAAGGTCTAAATGCAAGTAAGTAATAACAAATATTATTAGTGCTGGAGATTTTCCCATCATTTGATGATTGATTGTCAATAGCATCTGTAAAACATATTTTATTGATTGGTCACAATAATTTGCCATTTTTTTAATTGAAAAATCACCTGAAAATGTTTCCAATAAAACTCTCGCAGTTTCTCCTCTTGCTAACAATAAATTCTCATTTTCTTCTTCTAAAAAAACAAAGTTTATTATGAATAAATATTTCATTTAAAAAGTTACAACCTTTTGATAATGAATCATCAATTGTGTATTGAATTGATGTCACACACAACGCAGTTCGAATTGCTCTTACATGTGATGCGGCAGAATTTCTTGATCGCAACAATTCAAGCATTGAAGTTTGTGTTGTTCCTTTTGTCGCAATCGTATCTCGTAAAATTCTGGATGCGTACAACGAATGAAGTGGAAATTCATCTGCCTAAAACGAATTTTTTAAAATCAACATTATCAAAATGAAATTGCTCTTATACCAATTGCAAATATTGAAATATTAAATCCAATAATGTGCAAGGCGACGATGAATGAACCGGGCTGAGAACTATTGAGCTCAGTGATGAAATTATCAAATCACTTGAAGAAATCCGTGCACAAGCTCGTAGAGCCGGCTGCAATACGATTGCTCCTGAAAATTTTTTATTTTTTTTTGCCGCACTGTTTATTTAAATTAAACTTGACAAAATCCTTAAAGCAATTAATGAAGAACTTGATGATAACGGTTGACGGGTTACATACGGATCATTTAATGCTTGACAATCTTCCATTATTATTTTTGTTAGCTAGAAAAACCGATAATTCCTTCTAAAAATCAATCACTGCTTACCGATCTTAACAATGGCGTATCATTCAAGCATTGCACTAATAGGGCAATATGAATTTCGTTTTCCGCAACTGATCGTGGCTCAACAATACCGTATTCTATTAGCGTATTTGTTGTTTTTAGCGCTTTTTCAGCTAAACGCCACATTTGTGAAACATTGTTGTAGCTTCGACTTGAGAATTGCGATAATATTGATCGGGTTACATATTGAATGAATGGAGTTGCAAATTCTGGTATTGATCTGGGAAATTATCAACGTTTAATTCCTTTCTTTTTCGAAAAAACAACCAACTTGTGTTCAAGAAGTGTTGAAACTAATTCGACAAATGCTAATGAGACGTCATATTGCTTTGAGACACATTCTCGTTCTTCTAATTCTTGTTGCATTCCCATTAAAACACCATTTTCAGAAAAATAACACAATTGATGAATGGAAATTACTTGCCAAACTCTAAAACAAAACAAACTTTTACAAGAAGATGTGTTTATTTTAAACCTTGTTGCGGTTGATTTTAATCTTCCAACTTCGGTTAAAAATTGCAACAAAACCGTTTTCAATGATGCCGGCACAGAAGATGACGCAATTGAAGCAACAGAGCTTAAAGTTCCCCAACTTTGATCACTTGAAAATCGTTGAGCGGCATTGTCATCGAATTTTGTCACTCTTGTCGCGACACGAAGCCACGCAACTAATCCACTCAACTCTTGTGCCGGTATCGTTAATTTTTCGCTTCTCAATTGACTTTGATTTGATGTCGTCGTATTTTGATTTTCTCGAAATAAACGATCATATAACCGCAAAGCTGACATTAGAGTTTCCCATCCAAACAAATCTTCAAATTAAAAAAAATTATGTTCAACTCAAAACTCTAAATTACCTGCTCCATTATGATCTTTAGCAAAAATGTCGTAAAGAAATGATGCTGTCAAAGTGTTTTTACAAACAGCTGAAGCAAAATCAAGATAGGCAACTGTATGAATTACATGGTTTGGTAATCGTGCCCGTTCTAGTAGCCGACATAACTCAATCTAAAACAAAGAGTATTAAAAAAAATTTATGAAAGAATGATTTCAACTCTAATTTACCGATCTTTCTGTACTAAACGAACAACTGCTTTCCTCAATTTGTTGATTGAGCTCCACTTCTCGTTCAGTTTTTATTGCACCATCAACAACCATTTTCATTTCATACAAATCAACGAAACAACGCAAAAAGTTTTCATAATGCATTGAAGCCGTTTCATATGGTTGACTTTCTACTACCAAACTTGCCGTCGTTGTTGATTTTTCTTCCTTTGTTTTTAAGTTAGCATCAAACCATGCCAATTCATCCAAGCTGTTACGTTCAGTTTCCATTAATTTCGCCGGGAAATATGTCACCAATTGTTTTAGCAATTCATCGATTATTACAAATTGATGAGCGTATTTAAAATGCACGGACCTAGGAAATGCTTTTTGATTTAAAAAAAAATAAAATTAGATTTACTTTATCACCGCTTGTCGTAAATACTGAAAAGCCATATTCCGAATAGCTCTATCAATAACTCGATCAACATCAACTTTTATGTTTTCAATTCCTACAACAAAAAAATAAAAATTAACTTGCGAGCAACAAAAATTGATATACCTAAATGATCAGATGGTGAAGTTGCTAATGCTCTTAACGTAATAGAGCATGCTAACTGCAATGTTCCACACATTGATTGATCTGACCATGCAGTTTCGTCTCGAATATGGGAAATTATTGAATTTATCACAGCTGCAGACATAGAAACTGTAAAAGAAAAGATTTAACTATATTTAATTTTTATTATTTTTTGAAAATAACCTTGCGTTAGAACTTTACTTGATGAAATTTTAATTAGTGATAACCAAGCAGTTAAATTAATAAGATTTAATTTTTCAGCTGGCACTGTTTTAACAATTTCGAAAAAATAATTTGAAATTTCTAGCACTTCGGAGCCAGGAAATTCACATATTAATGAAATACATGAGAGAAGTTCTATTCGAATTTCTTCAATTACGTTTCGAAGCTAAACATGTTTCGTTTCTTTTTCTTTTTTTTTGAATTTTTTTTTTGAAAATTTACCAATTTTTGATGTTTTGATCCACCTAAGCCATTGACATTTGGTTGCATTAGTCGACCGAACTCTGAATGAAGTGTAAAACTTCCCAAAAGATCTAAACATCATTTTTAATTTTAGTTGTAATGAAAAAAAAAATTACGGAAAAGATGCTTCACAACAGATTTTCGAATAAACGTTGAATCAATTATTTGTAATAGTTTCGAGGGAACTTCTTCTCGATCAAGCATCAGAATACGGCGAAGAGAGGTGACCAACAATCTGAATCAAACTTATTTAAAAAGAAGATAAGTTCTCACTACCTATGTGCATCATAGTAACAAATAACTGCGATTAGACCTCGATTCAAACCTTCGAAATGAATTTTTTGTGCTTCTCCTGAAAAAAAAATTAATTTTCAACAACCCCTTTAATAAACTAACCAGCCAAAATTAAATCAACTGCATCTAATTCATTTAATGTGAAAACATCACTGATAATATTTGCCTCAGCACAAATTTCCTCATCGAGAGTCAACTCAATATCATCAATCCTCAATTTTTTATTCGGAACAATTTTCGCTTTATCTTGTGGGGACTTTGGCTGAAAAGTTAACCAATAGTTGAAAAAATTTTAAAAATAAATGTGTTGCTTACATTATTGCACAAAACATTCGCTAAACGATTTTTATATTTATCAATTAATACAATTAATTCATCGGTTTTTGTTTCGTCGTCAAAGTGATCATACTGTGAAATGAGATCAAATAATTGACGAATTTCCACCCACATCTAAATAAATAAATTTATTCAAAATGGTTCTCTTTTATTCTTTAAATTATAAATTTCCAGCATTTTTTGCCCATTAAAAACAAAAATGTTTTTTCTCTGAAGAGACACAGCTTGTTAGACGAAAATTTGAAAATAAAATGTTACGGTAGCAATTGGTCAACTGTGTACGTTGTGAGACCAAAACAATTTGTTTTAAATATTACTTTTTATTAAAGATTTTTATTGAACAAATTTTTACAAAAAGTTAGAAATATAAATAACAATGAGTAAATAAACTTTAAAAAAAATATTAAAACTATTTTTTCATTTCTTCAAAAATTTGTTTTGATCTCGGTTTTAAGTGATAATAAATAGCCAATCGATCACTAGCTGCAGGACCAAGTTCAATTCCATTTTCAAAACCACTTATTTCATTTTTCAATGACCAAATTGCCCAGAAAAGATTACAAAACGGCCAGAAAAATACACATTCTTTCATTAATTGATTAACTTCCGCTTGTCGATCATCAGATTTTGGAAATTTTCTTGTTGGGCTCTCACTTTTAATCTAAACAATACACTTATTAAAAGATTATTCAAAGAACATAACTTTGTAAAGCTTATCAATATAAGATTCACAAAATATTCGAATAGTTGGATGATCTTCGAAAATTGATGGGTTCACCTAAAAATTAAAAAAAATATTTAAAGTAATTCCCAATGAAACTTTATAATATGGTGGCTCATTTATTCTATAATCAAATGCGTATTCTGATAAATGCATTCCTAAGTCGAACCCTCTGAAAAAATAAAAATTTCTTAATCGAAAATAATTCAAGTACCTCCAATTGTAAGAGGCATATTCAAAATCTATAAATACAATTTCTTTGCTTTCGTTCATTTCTAAAATATTCATTGCCTAAAGAACATTTTGAAAATTTAAGTTGTCATTTTATTACCGCTAAATCATTATGGCTAAAGACAATTGTATCATTATAAATTTGAGCCATTTTTTCAAATTCTTCAATTTCCTTTTCCAATTCTTCAACTCTCACTTCACTGGGAACCTCATTATCCGAATATTTAGCATACAATGGCTTTATTTCATGTTTTTTTCCACCTTGATTTCTAGAACAAATTTATTTTGAAAGAAACTAAAATCAAAACTTTACTTATATAATTGAAGCCACTTTCGGATTGTTTCAATAGATCCAGCACTTTTTTTGATTGGGATTTCAAGATTATGAAACTTTGGGAATATAGCTCCAATTTTCCAAGCAATGCTTTAAAGTTAAATTTTATTAAAAAAAAATATTTTTAAACATTTTTAAACTTTTCTTCTTGAACATTTTCTTCGTTTAATGTTCGACTGTCTAAATACTCTTCTAACCTTCCACCTTCAAAAATTCCTAATAATTTTGGTCCAAGTTTTCGTTCTGTGATACAGAAGAAATTAATTTTAAACATTTGAAAAAAAATACCTGAAAGAATAGAAAAAATCACGGTATCAACAAAAATTTGCCTCGGATCCGGTTGACAATGAATACGAATTAAAAAGGATCGGTTTCTTGATTTTTCTGTTATTCGAAAGAGAAGATTTGATTGGCCAAGTCTGAAAAACTTTAAGATACAATAATGAAAAATGTTCAAAAAACTATTTTTACGTTAATTTCTCAACAGAAATTTGATCTTCACTTAAGAATTCATTTCCATAATCTAGAAACTGACGGCCAAGATTGAATGCAGTTTGACGAATGAGAAAATCATTTGTTGATGAAAATATTTTCTGAAAATTATTTAAAAAATTAGTAAATTTAAGTATTCAAACTCATTTACTTGCAATTCACTTTGAACCATTTTTTAAAGCAAAAAACTTCTGAAAAATTATTAAAAATATCAATAAAAAACATTTAAAACAGGGAAAACCTTTTTCCTTTTTCTTTGCCAAACAAAAATTGATTTATGAAACAGTTTTTTAGTTGCAAACGCGCTCTAGTTTGGTTTCGAAACATGTTCTATTTTAGGAAAAATGTCTTAAAACAATCTTTGTAGTTGGTCTCTGTAGAGGGCCTGAGTTCCTACCTAAAGTTCACCTTTTTTTTTTACATAAAGAAAAAGTAAATTTTACAAAAATTTTAATTAAAAAAATATTTATGAATTATATTTAAATTATACTACATTCTTTAAGTAACATAAACTATATAATATTACATTGGCAATAATATTTTCTTTAGAAAAAAATTAATGAGTTGAAAAAAGTTTTTTTCAATGATATTTTTGTTTTTTTCGTCGTTTTTAACATGAACAAAAAATTAATTTTAGTTTTTATTTTAAAACCTAATTTTTATTATAAACGTTTTTCGGCTGTGCAAAGTTCTTTTTACTGAACAAATATTTTCAGTTATAAGACACGTGACCTGATATAACAGATTTATTGTTTTTAAATGAAAATTTGAAAATAGCTTTAAATTTTGTCTATTTAATAACAAAAAAGTATTAATTTAACTAATTTCTTTTAATAAATAAAAAAAGACATTTTTGTAATCTAATTTCTTTCCCCACATGGTTACGGTCAGCAACGCGTGCAATATACCGTGACAGTGTTTGCGTCCTCTACCGCGCCAACCAATGAAAATTCGAATAGCAACAACTTGTTTTATCGGTTTTCGTTTAGAGCTTCTTGGGAAAGTTTGTTAAATCATTATTTTATCTTAAAATTTTTTTTTATTATTCAAAAATATTAATTAAAATAATTATTTCAGCTTTTAAGACGTGAAAAAATATAGTAAACAACGCCAAAAAGAAGTTAAAACAAGCTGCCAGAGATGGACGTCTCAATGCTCCAGTCCCCACCAAGACGACATCGAACTTTGTCCAAATTGGTGGTTTGGAAAGAAGATGCAAAACAATTTAACGATATCTTTGAAATGATAACCGAACAGGTAAAACAAAAAAAAACAAAATTAAAATTTTGGAAATTATTACAGAATCGAGACATTGAATTGATTTTTTTCGATAAAATAGAAGAAATTGGTGAAGATTGGTCAGAATTGGCATTTTTTTGCGGTATTTTCCATTCTGAATTGTATCGAAAATTAACGCAGAATCAAGTAAGCTTCTTTTGAAAAAAATTCGTCAATGAGCATCGAATTAATTTTTAATATTTTAGGATTCTGGTGGAACGGCACATCTTATTGTTGGACCTGCAGCATTACGACACCGTCTTCAAACAAATCAGGTAAAATATATTAAAGAAATTCAATTTCAAATGTTATTTCTTTAAAGGAAATGATGTCCCTTCGCCCATGTCGACCACTTTATTGTGAAATAATGAAGGATGTCGTCATGAAATTGTCATCAGAAGTTGTGAATAAACGAGAGTTGGTTGAGTTGGTTCATTTTATGGGAGGAAGTGTTCGAAAAGACGTTTGTTTTGATTTTTTTACTTAGAAAAAGCAAACGTTTCAGACAGTGCCAAGAACAAATGTAATAATTGCGGCAAAAACGACAACCAAAAAACGATCAATGTGCTTTTCAACTCTTCCAAAATTACGATCAACTTGGATCACAGAATGTTGGAAACATCGGGACGATCCATATTTTAATGTGCTCGAAGAGCAATTTGTATATTTTTAATTTTAATCCTGTTCGAAAACGAATAATGAATTATTTTAGATTTGTAATTATCGATTAGCAGTTTTTGAAGGATTGACATTATTTTTCCATGGTTTCAAGCAACAAGAAACTGACGATATGGTAAAGAATCTCAAAGAGAATGGTGGTCTTATGGCGGATACACTAGAAAAAGCCACCCATGTAGTTTATAATTCAGCGTCTGAAGATATGGAATCTTTTCCATTTGTTGAAAATCAATTTCATGTAACACAAGAGGTAAAATGAATGAAAAAATGCATTGTTTCATTCAAAATATACATTTATTTAGTGGTATTGGGTCAGCCTTCATCGTGGATCTTGTGCTTATGAAGATAATTTTGCATTGCCAACCAAAAGTTTATTGAAAAGGGTGAGTTAAAGACGTGAAAACCGCAAAACTTTAAAAACAAATATCAAAAATTTCTTCGAAATAAATCATTTCTTAAAGTTCGCCGGCGAAAGTGGCGGTTTGAATAATAGTCCGGTTGGGAAGACGTCATCGATCGGGCTAAGATCATCGGCGGGCAACTCAAGATCGGCATCGTCGATGAGGGATTGTAGTGGCGAAGGGCCATCGTTAAATGGTATCAAAATAATTTATTTTTTCCATTTCTTTGTTCAAATTTTAGCCACACCGGATTACATTTATTCAAATGATGACGTCGAAAAAACGTGTAAATCACCCTTGGTGTCGTCGAAAAGAATGCAAGTTTGTATGGAAATGGTTGAAACAGAAGATAATTATGTGAATTTGTTGAAATTAGTAGTAAAAGTTAGTCGGAAATTTAAAATTTTAACCAAAAAAACATATTTTTAAAGTTCAAAACAATGCTCGAAGAAGATATAGCTCAAAATGATTACATGAAAAAATCGGATGTAGCAATGATTTTTGGAAAACTCGAACCGATTCTTGAAGTCCACGTTAAAATTAGCCAAAAACTGAATTTATTAAGAAGTGAGGCGAGCGCGCTATTATCGATTGGAAACGGAAAAAAGGATGACAAAAATTTAGATTTTGCCCAAGTAAAATTAAAAATTCTCGAAGAAACTTGAAATTTATCATTTTTCCCTTCTCAGATTTGGATTGAAATGAAAGAAGAAATGAAACGTGTCTATCCGCCCTATCTGAACTCGTATGATACTGCAAAAAATCTGTTTGATTCATTGGATCGTGAAAATCCAAAATTCCACACGTTTTGTAAAGCAAAAGAAAGTAATCCCGAATTCCATCGCCTTAAATTGAATGATCTGATGGTGAAACCTGTTCAACGTTTGCCAAGTGTCATTTTATTACTGAAAGGTTTGATTTAAAAAAAAAAAGGATTTTATTGAAGATTGAAGAATCACTTTATAGAAATGGGAAAAAAATCAGAGTCGTCAAAATTGAAGGCTAGTGCGGATGATGCGGCAAGATCGGTGGACGAGGTGTTAAAGTAGATTTTTTTTTTTTATAAATTCAATTAATCCGAACTAATTTTTTTTTAAATGTGAATTTTAGAATTGCGAATAAAACGAGAGAACGAAATGATCATTTGATTTCACATATGAGCAAATTTACCGATATTGAAAATGTGCCGGTAGGGAAAAAATATTTTCTTGAAAAAAAAAATGAATAAAATGTGGTTTCTCTTTTCAGCCACATTTGGTTGCTGCGAATCGAATGTTTATTCGAGAAATGGTTGTGATGCCAATTGCAAGCACAGCAACACGTCTTGCTCAATTTCCACGAATGAAGCTTTTCTTGTTCCATGACGTCATGTTGATCACTAAAATTCGAAGTGAAAAAAATACGATGCAACGATTGGCTCGACATGCCTCGTTTGCAAGTCTTAGCTCAAGAAGTCGAAGGCCGTAAGATTTTGCCTTTTCTTTAGACTCTAGGAATAATTAATATTGAAATGCTTTTCAAGAAATGAAATGTTTCAGTTACAAGTATATTGAACAAATTCCGTTATCGTCAATGCGCTTGGCGGTGAAAATTAGGCCGCCAGATGATTTTTTAAAGTTTATCGATCCGGTTTTTGGCGGTCGAGAGCCAAACTTGTGGTTGTTAATTCATCGCGACGAAGGAGGCGACATTGAAACTGTGTTTGAAGCGTCAGACAATGAAGAAGTCAAAGAATTTCTGGATGATATCCACATCAAAGTCTCGTTTTATGTTTGAAAAACTATCTAGAATCTTTCTCTTCAGATTTTGAGCACGCACGGACGCATATTTCTGCTCTCCGAGCCAGAAACGACGTCAAGACTTGAAGAATCGGTGGCTGAAGCAACGCTTCGACACTTTAGAAGGCAAATGTTGGGTCATGGAACGACAAACATGAACGCAACAGTCAGTGAACGAACGCCAAGAAACGTGAGAAAAATAATGACGCGTAGTTAATAAAGTCTGAAATGTTTAAATTATTCAGGAATGGTCGCACAATTTGAACGATTCAATTTTGATGGGACCTCCGCAGCCAGTGACTCAAAGCAAAATGCGTCGAGCGTTTAGTAATGCCCAATTGACCATTGCGACGACGTTAGGATTTGGAAGGCATCAAAGTCGGAATAATTTGGGCCAAATAAGTGAGTTTTTGTTTGGTTTTCTATTTTCAGTATTAAATTTGCAGATGAGAATTCATCGATGATTGGATCACCGCGTGTTTCATGTGATCCCGCAGCTCTGGCAAACATAACTACGTGTATGAATGGACAAGATTCTGAATCAACACCAAAAAGAGGACTACGGTAATCGTGAAGATTAAAGCAACGAGAATCAATAAATTTTTGTTGCAGAGCTCGCCTAACATCTTCAACATTTCTGAATCGAACACTGAATCGCAACACGTCAATGAGGCGGCAAATAAACTCGGAAAAGGAAATTCCGAGGCCTAGAACCGCACTGAATCGAGTCACCGATTTGTGAAGCAAACAAGCATGTAATTTTCCCTGTTAACACGTTGAAGGATAGAGAAAAGGGTCGTGAAATTTTGCTGAAATTTTTATTCTTCCTATTACATTTAAAATCTGTATCTGATCGCAACTAGAATTGTTCCCGGGTTTTTTTTTTTTTTTTTGAATAATTTTTATATTGTTTTGTTTTTCAACTGAAAGATCTCTGCCAATATTTGTGTCTCTCTCTCTCTCTCTCTCTCTCTCTCTCTTTCTCTTTCTCTTCCTAATTCTCTTTATATTTTTTACTGTCTTCAAAAAGAATGTTGAATAGAGATTTTTTTCCGAATTTATTGTATCATATTTTTTGTGTGGATTTTTAACGTCTTTTTTTTTCGAGTTTTGTCTTGTCGCCCGTCTCATTTGAATTTAATCGTCTTTTTCTTTTTTTTTTCAAATTCTATTCGTTTCTTTTTTCTTGTAAGTAGTGATTTTTTTGTCGTTTTGTTTCCGTCTCTAATTTTTTGTCGTCTTTTTTTTTAAATGTCTTGGATTTTTACTCGGGAGAAGCTCATATTCATCATATTCATCATCACCATCATCACCATCAGCATCATTATCAAAATCAGATTTTTTTTTGTTTTGTTTCTCGATTTATTCGAAATGTTTTGTTATTTCCTGATTATCTGATTCTTTCAG